>JAUMHB010101908.1:0-10161 GCA_032359685.1 Pittosporum tobira
ACTTGTTTTTACAAAATTTTTGGGCTTCAAGGCTATTTGTTTTTGCCCTCCCCCCCCCCCCCCCCCCTTTTCCTTCTCCAATTGTTCTTTTGTTAAAGGAGAAAATTGCAAAGTCTTTTGCTTCTTATCCATATTAGTTCGGAGAGTGGATTTAGGGAAAGTTTTTTGCAAGTGAATTATTATTGAACTTGTACCGCTCCTTTGAATACTACATCCAATTGGACAACCACAAAATTTATATTTTGCCTTTTCATCTCCTTCTTTGCAACCCTTCATTATCTCAAATTGATCTCACAAAATAGATCGTTTCTTGCCCTACTTCTTATCCTCTTGTATCCCTTCTTTATTTTCATCATTGCCACTGTCTAAGTTTATAGGATTAAGTGAGCCTTGTTCATTTTGAAAAATTAAGAAGAAAATAATTAGAACTCTTAAAAACTATCATAAATCATAAAGTTAATAAAATAAAGAAAGATGGTTTCTGCAGAAGAAGAAGTTAAAGAGACAACAAAAAGAGCAGCAACAGCATCATATTGATCAAACAGTAATAATTTTAAAAATAAAAAATGATCAAGTATAATAAATTCTAGTTAAAGCCTCTAAAGATGAAATTATTAAAAAGAATATCTCAGTTCATTATTCAAAGGTTATATATTTTTTAAGCTGTCTAAAATATGGCCGATTGACCGACCTAATAATATAAAATTTGTTTTAATTAATTAATTTATTTTTCGAAACATAAATTTCATTTGTTGGTTATGTATTTGTTATCTTGCGTTGTCTACTCTTCTCTTCTCCTCTCTAATCTCTATCATGGTGAAATGAGCCAACAAAACAAAACTTTCCACCCAAAATAGAAAGTGGGTCGGGTTCAGCAGCTCAGGCAATCAAATTTTGTTTTGTTCTTTTTGTTCACAGCTACATTGACATGTGCTACAAATAATTTGAGAGAGATGTGAAAATAATAATCTGTAAACAATAATCGCAGACAGTGGTTTATAGTTCCGAAAATAAATACAATATAATTTTTTGTAATTTAAATTAAAGGTTTGAAAATAAATACAATATAGATCTGAAAATTATATAGGTAATTTGAGAATATTTGTTCAAGAGCAATAATAGCTTGAGAAGGAGGAGGAGGTAGCGGTGGCGGCGGAGGAGAAGGAGCAAACGACATCTTCAACAATTCAACGATTCAACAGTATGCTTGTCTGCTAAGGAGCTCTGCGCCTCTGCGTGTCTCTTGTTTGAAGAAGGAAGTGAAGATTGAAGAGAAACTAGATCTTGAGTTCTTGACCGACAGTGCATATTATAATAAAAGCATAAATATTTAAATTTTAAAACAAATAAAAAAATACATGTAGTTAAATCGATAAAGTGAGTGCGAAAAAGTACTTAAGCACAATAGACTTGCTTGTCCACAACGATTTATCAGTTGGTCATTACTTGTGCATAGTCCTTCTTTTGTTGGAATAAGTGGCGCAGTGAACTAGCCACTAGTGAACAACATCACAGATTCACTGTAATACTCCAATAGTCCAATATATATATATATATATATATATATATATAAGTATATGTTGGTTCGGTTTGATTTTGCGATTTTGTTTTGGTTTTTGCTCTGCCCTATATGAAATGCTTAAAATAGAGCTGTCTAAATGGAGTTACGATCGATTTTTACTATATGAGATATGATAATAAGATTGTCTCCAAAAATAAGATAGACAATGAATCATACACATGTAATGCAAAAATGAAGAACAAAGAGTTAGAGAATAAGTGGCGCAGTGCACTAGCCATTAGTGGACAGCATCACAGATTCACAGCAATACTCCAATAGTCCAATATATATATGTGTGTGTGTGTGTGTGGGTTCGGTTCAATTTTACGGTTTTGTTTCGGTTTTTGCTCTGCCCTATATGAAATGCTTAAAATAGAGCTGTCTAAATAGAGTTACGATCAATCTTTTACTGTATAAGATATGATAATAAGATTGTCTCCAAAAATAAGATAAAAATAAGATAGACAATGAATCATACACATGTAATGCAAGAACGAAGAACAAAGAGTTAGAGAATTAAATAACACTCTACTATGAATGGTGGGATGAGAATCTTGCTACGTGGCAATTTTACACTTATAGACACCAAATTATGTGTAATGTAAGAACAGAAAACAAAGAGTTAAATAATCAAATTACACTCATAGACTATGAATGGTGGGATGAGAATCCTTGCTATACATAATAATTTTAGACGTATAGATACCAAATTATATGCAATGTAAGAACCAAGAACAAAGAGTTAAAGATTCAAATAACACCCTACTTGTTGATTATGAATGGTGGAATGAGAATCCTTGTTATACATAAGAATTTTGCACGTATAGATTCCGAATTATATATAATGTAAGAATTGAAGAATAAAAAGTTAGAAAATTAAATAGCACTCTACTTGTTGATTATGAGCGGTGGTCGGAATGAGAATCCTTGTTACATTTTAATTTTGCACGTAAATTTTTTCAATACACTTTTAGCGATTAAAATTTATAATTTTTTAGCATCGCAAATTATTGATGAATATTAATATTTTTGTCACTAAAAATACAATAAAGCCATTTTTTAAAATCTTGATGAAACCTTGATACAATATGACTAGATACCCATAATACGAATTTTTTTAGGCAATCTTTTAAAACACTATTCCTTAAGAAAATGAAACAAAGGAGCTCAAAAATACTTAGAATGTAAAAACTGTACGTTCGCAACAAATTTTCGGACATCACCTTCAACTGTCATGGAGATCGAAGGGTCTACATCAATTTTCCACCTCTCTCGGCACCTTGGACGGAGGCTAAAAATTCTCATCCCATGGCACGCATCATTCTATTACTCGCTCAACGCTTCACCCCACTTTTTCTGCATCAAGATTTTTAGCCATTCAACCTCCATCAATATCAATCACAATATCCCAATTCCAATCCAATCCCTGTTACTCTTCTGTGTTTTTTCAGCTTAAACTCAACTGCGTACTTCTTGCCTTGGCTTATCCAGCTTTCACGACAAAATGCTGGTAATTTCTTGCTTCCTAAGCTCTAGTCCAGATCATGCTTTATGTCAATTTTGTCTCTATGTTTGATGTATTGCTCCTGCGAAGGGCAGAAGATGTTGCCAAGTGTCATTCTGTAGCTCATAGTTTAACCTGCATTATGGATTCTTTTACAGTTTTTATACATCAGTTAACTTTGAAGGAACTGTAATTTTATAGAAGTGGTGGAACTGCTTAAATGGCCCAACCTGATTATGATGATACAGCGGTACCGCCATTCAAGACCTCTAAGGAGCCTTTGAAGGTTATTTTGTTGCATGGGAATTTGGATATATGGGTAAAAGAGGCCCGAAACCTTCCCAACATGGATGCCATTGGTAGCATGTTTAATAGCAAAAGTAAAAGAGGGAAGTCTAATAAAAATACAAGTGACCCCTATGTCACAGTTTCAATATCCAACGCTACAATTGCTAGAACTTTTGTGATAGCCGATAGTGAAAATCCTGTTTGGATGCAGCATTTTTATGTTCCGGTTGCACATTATGGTGAAGAAATTCACTTTTTAGTTAAAGATAGTGATGTTTTGGGTTCTGAAGTTATAGGAATTGTTGCGATCCCTGTGGAGCAAGTTTGCTGGGGCAGAAAACTTGAGGGTACCTTCCCAGTTCTTAATGGGAATGGGAAGCCATGTAAAGAAGGAGTCGTATTGACTATTTCAATTCAGTACACCTCCACAGATAAAGATCCTCTTTATCATGCTGGCATTGGATCAGGTCTAGAATACCGTGGTGTTCCCGGTACATACTTTCCTCTTAGGAGAGGTGGAAATGTTACACTTTATCAAGATGCTCATGTACCTGATTTTTCACTTCCGGATTTGAAGCTTGACAATGATATAGAGTATGTGCATGGAAAGTGCTGGCGTGATATTTTTGTTGCTTTAGGGCAGGCTCGTCGTTTGATCTACATTACAGGGTGGTCTGTGGTCCACAAAGTTAGACTTGTTCGTGATGGTGTCAGTGCAACCAATAGCATTTTAGGTGAACTTTTAAAAATCAAGTCCCAGGAAGGTGTAAGAGTGCTTCTTCTTGTTTGGGATGATCCTACTTCCACAAGCTTTATGGGTGTCAGGAGGGTAAGAACTGATGACATAAACATCTTAAAGGCGATGTATGTATCAATTTTAACTTTCTTTATCATTCAATTTTAAAGTTTATGTCTTTTAATGCATTGATGTATTCCGTAACATGTAGGATGGGATCATGGATACTTGTGATGAGGACACCCGACGTTTTTTTAAGCATTCTTCGGTTCAAGTGCTACTGTGCCCCAGATCTGCTGAAAAGGGGCACAGCTGGGTCCAAAAGAAGGTTTTCAATTATTATCCTCATTAATTTACTTGATGATAATTTCTCTTTCGATATGATGCTGATAACTTTAAAATTAGCATCATATTAAATTGGAAGTGTGTTAGACGAACACCAAGAAAATTTGGAGCTATAAACGTAAATTTTTTACTATACATGTCATTAGCTGTGTGTATCTTTGTTTTTGTTTCCCATGAAATGTTACTTGAGATATTTTTCCAGTTTAGGAATTTAGACTAAATTTGTTGGTATGGTTTTTCATTTTCAGGAAGTTGGAACAATCTACACCCATCATCAGAAAACTGTTATCGTAGATGCTGATGCAGGTAATGGCAAAAGAAAGATAATAGCGTTTGTTGGAGGTCTGGATTTATGCACAGGCCGATACGATTCTCCAGATCATCCTATCTTTGGCACGTTAGATACCTTGCACAAAGATGACTACCATAATCCATGTTTTACGGTAATCCATTAAATAATAATCTTCCTCTTAGTTTTGGAATCCACTTCTTGACCACTCTCTTGCTATATCTATTTTATTTGTAAAAATAAAGCACAATACTCGATTTAGAGAAACATTAAGAGATAGATAAAAAGGAATAATAAAATAGTTGTCCTTACTGCTATCCCTTTTTCTTCCCTGTTCTGTGTTTTTACTTGAGTAGGGGCCTACTGTTGGTTGTCCAAGAGAACCATGGCATGATTTACATTGTCAAATTGATGGACCAGCAGCACATGATATACTTACAAACTTTGAGGAGCGATGGTTAAAGGCTTCAAAACCACACGGGGTTAATAAGATAAAAAAGCCATATGATGATTCGTTACTCAAAATTGGAAGAATTCCTGACATAATCGGACTGGAAGATAGTCTCGACTTAAATGAGGATGACCTAGAGGCTTGGCATGCGCAGGTATTATATTTGTTCACGAATATCTGTTGCATTATATTTTAAAATACATGTATTAATTCTCATTACTAACGTTCTCATAAAATGTAGGTTTTTCGTTCAATTGACTCTAACTCGGTGAAAGGCTTTCCCAAAAACCCAAAAGATGCAAAAATAAGGGTGAGAGAGATATTTTGGCTTTAGGTTTTGTCCTGTTATGTCAGTAATGCATTAACTGATCTATTCTTGTGACAGAACCTGGTGTGTGGGAAGAACGTGTTGATAGACAACAGCATACATACAGCGTACGTGAAGGCAATTCGTGCAGCCCAGCATTTTATATATATTGAGAATCAGTATTTCATTGGTTCGTCGTATCATTGGGCCCACTATAGAAAATTAGGTGAGAGACCTTAACCTATTTTTAGTACAAACGAATGAAAATAAATTTGTGTTGTTATCTTAAATTATAAGTTTCCAAAATGAGGGCACCTATATTAGTCCGACTATATATGATAAGGTTTTTTTTTTTTTTTTTTTTCTACTACCTTATTTCCTAAAATACGACACATTTTGATTTTTTGAAATCAATTTGCAAAATTTTAAAATTTCAAAGTAACTTGGTTCATTTGATTTTGTGAGTACTGTAAACTATCGAAAAAAGTACTACGAATTACAATTATTTTTGTTTTAAAAAAAATTAAAAACTTAAATCAAGCGTATCAATTGTAAATTTTAGAATTTTGCAAGTTGGATTTAAAAAGTCAAATTTAGAACATGCAGAGTATTTGTTATGAAGTCGATGTACGACAGGTATCTTAGACTTGCATAATTTACTGCTCCTATCCATTTGCATCTCATTTTGATTGCTTAGAGGACACATGAAGAGGTATGGAAAATTGGAATTTTAAAAAAGGAAAGGTTGGAGTGGCAGTCAGAGATTTCCAAGTTTTATTCACTTGCTCTGCAGCTTTGTGCAATAGACTGGGTGATAAATGACAAAAAGTAATAATGGGATTTTTTTGTTTATCTACAGGTGCAAACAATTTAATACCAATGGAAGTTGCTCTTAAAATAGCAAATAAAATTAGAGCAAATGAGAGGTTTTGCGCCTACATTGTCATCCCAATGTGGCCAGAGGGTGTTCCCACAAGTACTGCTACTCAGAGGATTCTCTTTTGGCAGGTGAATTTCAACTATCTTAAGATTCAAAATTTTAAGCATATGGGGTAATACCTACTATGGCAGGTGAATTATTCTGTGCTGACACATCTTTTGAACCTGGTGTTACTATAACATTTGCAGCATAATACGATGCAAATGATGTATGCGGTAATTTACAAGGCTTTAGAAGAGGTAGGGCTTGAGAATACATATAATCCTCAAGACTATTTGAACTTTTTCTGCCTTGGTTATCGCGAGGCTCAGGGCGAGTATCGAACATCAGATGCCAGAAATTCTGTTGCAAAAAATTCTCCTCAAGTATATAAACTTATCTCCATTTTACGTATTTATTTTTCCTGGTACTCCTCAAATTTTAGTCACATTTATAATTTAAATCCTTGATGTTCTGGTTTTATGTGTGTTATGCAGGATCTCACACAGAAAAACCGTCGCTTTATGATTTATGTCCATTCAAAAGGAATGATAGTGGATGATGAGTACGTGATAGTGGGGTCTGCAAACATCAACCAACGCTCCTTAGAAGGCACCAGGGACACTGAGATTGCGATGGGTGCATATCAGCCTTCTTATACTTGGGCACGCAAAAGTTCTAATCCTCACGGGCAGGTAATTTTTTAATATGACTCTCCTTTTTTCTCTCGCTTTGAGTTGGATTAAGATCAGAAGAGGAACAGGTATTAAGCTTCATAATAATAATTTCAATCAAAATACTATCCCATGAAACTTGGTCAAAAAATGTGGTTTGTTGTTGGAAAAAGGCATAATCATTCTGTTTCACAAAAAAAATCCCATTAATCAATTTATTTTGTTTTACAATAAGAGCTCAAATTTTATTGATTGTAATAAAAAAATTGACACAATGTCCTTGTGTTTAGTGCTACAATTTCATTATCATACCATTCTAGCTATCCTAACAATTAGGGGTAAACATGTAAAGAACACATATTCTTAATAAATTTACAAATGAGACTCTTTTTATGGAACAGAGAGAATAATAAATTGTGCTAGCCACCATCAAACTGCGATTTCATAGATTTGGATTCTCAACCATTATGAATTTCTTCCACAATTTGTTTCTTTCCAAAATTAAGATTTGGATAATTCTTTTTGGATATAATCTGTTGATATTTAAGTGCAGATCTACGGATATAGAATGTCACTTTGGGCCGAGCACATAGGTTTTCTAGAGGGATGTTTTGAGCAACCAGAGAGTCTTGAATGTGTGAGACGTATAAGATTGCTGAGTGAACTCAACTGGCAAGATTTTGCAGCAGATGAAGTAACCTTCATGCAAGGTCACCTTCTTAAGTACCCAGTTGAAGTTGATCCAAAGGGAAAGGTGAAACCTCTTCCTGGATGTGAATCGTTCCCAGACGTGGGTGGGAATATTGTAGGAACATTTACGGCAATCCAGGAAAATCTCACCATTTAAACTGAAAGTCCTGGTGTTTAGTGTTAAGGGCATGTAAGCTTTCCAGATGTTCGTAGGATTAGTTTCATTTTCTTAATCGAGTTAGTTGAATATTCGGGTGCATAATTAACACAATTTTTGTACCATTCATCTGTGGATGTGAATCGGGTCAAATGATTTTCATGCAATATTTTCTTCTCTCTTATTTTATGGAGTCATGATTTGATAAATTTAAATGAGAAAAATGCAGATACAATGTGGTTTGTCAAGTTGAGTATATTTGCTATATTTGGAACTGATTATTGAACCTGATTATAGTTTAATTTTAAAAATAAAATATCTTAAAAGCGTTTGTTTGCTAATTGAGTATAACAATATTTTCATCTTACTTGAAAAATATGGTCAATGAGGTTTTTTTTTTTCTTAGCTTAAAACTTATTTTAATTAATAAATAAATTTTAAGCAGTTGTAAAATAAATTGTGCCAAATAAGGCCATCATAGTGTGAAATATATTGTATCACAAGATAAAACATTATTTTGCAAGGGAAAAATAAAAACAAAATAGACAAAATAAAATCGTTTTGTTAAAAATATTGATCATACGAGATACATTGTGCGTGGCCTTTTAAATTATGTAATTTTGCCAAAGAATGTGACTAGTGAGAATTTATTTGGAATTTCTATTTTATAAGGGATATATTAGTTCCACAAGATACTTCTACTTGTTGGAAATATTTTAAATAAATATAGCAAATATGCAAATAATACAAGTAGGGCAAACATATTCTACTTTAGCAAAATAAAGCAAGTATAAGGACTTATCGGTTTTCCAGTAATCCGATAGCAAAATTGTAACAGTTAAAGTGAGTTGAGCCGTGTAAGAAACACTGTCATTGAGAGAATATTTCCGCCTCTTGGAGATAGTATCTAGGTGCTTAAGATTCTAGATAGAACTCTCTTCCAATATTCAACAACTCTTTTCTCCCGACTAATAAGCACTGAAAAAAGTGAGAAACTTGCGAATAACTTTGAATTATTCTTTTTTGAATTAAAAATGGATTAAATTTACACCAAAATAATATGTAAATTTTCATAGATCTTTTATGTTAAATATATTATTATATTTATAGTATTATTATGGTAATAGATTTCTTATGGTAATAGGATTCTTAGATTCCAAATTAGATTATAATTAGGTTACTTATTCTCCAAGTATGTTAAGCCTATATAAGTTCTCTCATGTAATCGTTATTTTATACACATTAATTTTAATATATCATATTATTATACATGGTATCAAGAGCTTTAGGTTTTTGGTCTTAAAAATTATTTTTCTTCCGCTATCGCCAGCGGCTGTCATAACCGTTGGCGGAAACTCTAATTTTATTAAACTCTAGCCGCTTACTTCTTCCGGTGGATTTTGTTCTTCTCCCACAGTTATAACAACGCGCATCACTACCACGACTGCCGCCGCCAAGTCCACCACTCCCCTGAAATTCACAATCCCTAGCCCTCTATCCAAACTCACATCACCTATAGCACTCCACATCACCTCTGCAACCGCCGCTGCGAGATCTATTGAATTTGCCTTACCTGTCTACCAAGCCACGTTCGTATTTCTTTGCACTGTAATTGTGCTATTTTTCTAGCCATCTCTGTTGACTTTTCTAAAACCCTAGCCGCAGCCGCTTTGTTGTCATAAGCCTAGTCATCCCCAACAACAGTCGCTTTGCTACCGTAAGCCTAGTTATCCCTAGCAGCAGTCGCTTTGCTGCCGTAAGCCTAGCTACCTCTAGTCGCAGTCACTTTGCTGCCGTAAGCCTATCCATCTTTGTATTAGCCGACTTTGTAAACCACATGTGAAGCGTGCCTGCGCTAAGTCGAGCCTTGGCCCGAGGCCTTCTTAAAATCCTAGCTATAGTGGTCTTTACCATCGTAACTGACCAAAGCATGCAATAAGCCTAGGTTTCTTGTTTCTTGTAAGACTAGAACAAAATCCTAGCAAAGGTTTCTCTCTTTCGCTCTCTGTTGTGTAAACCTAGGACAAAATTCTAGCAACTTTTGTCAACTATTGGATGCTACTGATACTATCGATGATAGTGGTAATTTGTTGCTGGTGCTACTAATGCTCTTATGGATTGAAGATTCGTAACGAGATATTTTTTAATTTTTATTACGAGGGGCTTATTTTGTAACAAGCTGAAAGTTATTGATATAAGACTTTCAGCTTGAGGAGGATGTTAAATATATTATTATATTT
>JAUMHB010101919.1:0-10160 GCA_032359685.1 Pittosporum tobira
ATTTGTAAGTCATGGATTTAATAATAAATTGACAACCCAAGTCGGGGTGTGGATGCCCAGATTTGGGGGTGTCACAATATGTCTATATTCTCATTCACATTCAATTTGTTGACTTATAAGGCTAAGGATAATTTTCTTTATTTCAGTTATCCTTAGTCATGGTATTTCTTAGTGAGCTATTTGAGCTCACTCCTTTGTCTCACATTCCTTTCAGGTGCATATAACTGATAGTGGGGTTATTGGGGGGAATGAACTAGAGGTTCAGTTGCTGAGATATTTTCGCTGCGTACTATTGGCTAAAAGAAAAATAATTTGAAGAGTGCCATATATAATATTTCTAGCATGACATGATGTACCTTATTATGACCTTGTGTACTTTATTTTAAAGTCTTGTAAGTTTGTAAGTTATGATATTATCAATAAATTAACAATTCAAGTCAGGGTGTAGATACCCAGATTTATGGATATCACAATTGGTATCAGAGCTTAGGGATATGACCTTTAGGAATAGATTACAGAGATATTTTAAAGGGTAGATTTAAGATTGGTCATAACATATGAACTAGATTAGAATTCATAAATTGCGAATAAAGACAGGATGTTTGTATATATATGTGTGTATATTATCTAAAACTTTAACTGTACTTTTAGAATGGTTAGCCAAAACGAAGGATATAATAACCTGATTCACGAGATTCTAATTGGCATTTTGCAATTCATGTAAAACCAAGCTCAGCGTAGCCCACCTCAAAATGTCGTCGGTAATAATGGTAACTGGTATGTCACCGTTAAGCAATTTAAAGAGTTCGGACCATCGAAATTCTTAGGAAAACTAGATTTATTAAAAGCTAAAGCATGTATCAAGCACATGGATAAAATATTCGATATGCTAAGGTGTTAGGAGGAGCAAAAAGTCTAGTTTGCTAGTTTCATGCTTCAAGGAGAGGCAGACCATTGGTGGGAATCAGTAAAACAAGTTTATCCTGCCGCTCTCGAAATGCCATGGGAAGAATTCAAAGAACTCTTTTATGAGAAATACTTTCCAGAGAGTATTCATCATATGAAAGAGGTAGAATTTATAAAATTGGAGCAGAAAAATTTGAAGTGGCTCAGTGCGAAGCTAAATTTGCAGAGTTATCACGTTTTGCTCTACACCTTATGGATAATGAAGAGCACATAACTCATATATTCTTACGAGGATTGAGGTTAGATATTCGTATGCATCTCATTACTCTTAAGCTCTGTTCTTATGTAGATGTTGCTGATAATGCGCAACTATGCGAACGTGATAGCAAGATGAATCGCTTGGAAGTGGAACGCAAGGAGAATGAACAGAACTAGGAACGTGACCAAGGACCATACAACAGCACCAATTTTTGAGGAAACAAGCACCCAGCAAAAATCAGAAATGGAGATCAAAGAAGAGAAAAAAACAAGGTTGATTTCAAGAACATACGCTTTAACGATGACAAAAGCAAGTCATTGACAACGGTGCCAATACCCAATGCAGAGACTCGAGGAACGATAACTTGTTATTGTTGCGGCAAAGAAGGACATATAAGCACTAACTGTACTCAAGCTTTGAAGGCCTGCTACAACTGTGGAAATGAGGGACATTTGGCTTGTTTTTGCAGATTCCCGACAGAAAATTCACCGATAGCAGCGAATCCAAAAAATATTACCAATAATCCAAAGCCTTCAGTTCAGAGTAGAACCTTTTTCTTAACCGCTGAGAATGAGAGGGAACCACATGAAGTTGTTACGTGTAAGTTATTAATCAACTCTTACAAAGTTTATACGTTGATAGATACTAGTTCAATGCATTCTTTTATTTCACTTGCTTGTGCTCAACGTATGAAATTGCTGCCTAAAAAATTATATTATACCATCTCTGTGCAAACTCCAATAGGAAAAACAGTTATAACATCTACGAGTTATAAGTCATGCTCAGTTTAAATAGGAACTCTTACGTTACTTGTTGACCTTATTTCTCTTAATATATGAGACTTTGATGTGATTTTAGGAATTGATTGGTTGTCTATCCATTATGCTAAAAATAATTGCTCTCATAAATCCCTTAGTTTTCATATTCAACCGACCTTCAGTTCAAATGCAAACTACAAAACCATTGAAGTCTACAACTATTATTTCTAGTCATAAAGCAATTTGTCTCTTGAAAAAGGGATGTCAAGCGTTCTTAGCCCATGTCAAAGACCTGAATAAAGATTCTTCTGTATTAAAAACCATTCCTACTATCAAAGAATTTCCCAACGTCTTTCCTGAAGAATTACTTGGCATACTTCCAAAAAGAGACATTGAATTTTTTTATTGATCTTAAACCTAGAACCCATCATATTTCTAAAGCACCTTACCGTATGGCACCTGCCGAACTTCAAGAGTTAAAAATTCAACTACAAGAGTTGTTGGATGCAGGTTTTATTCGTCTAACAATACCAGACTATATAAGGTAAATAAATTTCATAAAATACTGAAAATATTAGGTTTTTACAATCTAACCCCCTTAAGAACTTTCGTCCATGAAATTTAGCATACTTGGTATATCGAAGAGGTGAGGGTACTTAGATCGCATTTTTGACTCTTGCTCCTAAGTCATCTATTCTATACTATGATTTTTCCATAGGACTTTGACTTGGGGTATAACTTTTAATCATAGAACATGCTCCTTTTTGTCTAAGATGCGGACTGAAATTTTTTCGTAGGTTAGATCATTGGCAATCTCATCAAGTTTTATTTTGATGACATGCTTAGGATCCTTCACATATTTACGTAACATATATATGTAAAAGACATTGTGAACCCGAGCCATACTGGGTGGTAACACTAACTTATAAGCTACAACCTCCATCCGTTCTAAGATTTCAAATGGTCTAATAAATTGAGGATTGAGCTTCCCTTTTTTAGCAAATCGGGTTACTCATTTCTATATGGCAACATGTAGAAAGACAAGATCTTTCACTTTGAACTCGATATGCCATCGATGAAGGTCATCATAATTATTCTGTCACTCCTATACCGTTTGAATACGTTGTCAGATTCGGCAGATATTCTCAGTAGTTTTGCATACCAATTATGGTCCTAGTAAATTTGTCTCTCCAACTTCGCTCCAACATATAGGTGAACGACATTTCTGTCCATATAAGGCTTCAAAGGGGGCAATGCTTATGGTTGCATGATAACTGTTATTGTATGAGAATTTCACCAATGGTAAGTTTTTTATCCCAAATTTCTTTGAAATCAAGTTCACACAATTTCAATAAATCCTCAAGTGTTTGAATTTCCTTTCCGATTGTCCATCTGTCTGTAGATGATAGGTAGAACTGAGTTGTAATTCTGTGCCCATTGCTTTCTGCAAGCTAGTCTAGAATTGAGATGTAAATCTCGGATCTCGATCAGAGACTATGGAAACCGGTATGCCATGTAATCTTACAATCTCTCCAATGTACAAATTGGCGAGTCGTTCGAGTGAGGAGGTCTCCCGTATTGGTAGAAAATGAGCAACCTTGGTTAGTCTATCCACGATGATCCAAATAGCGTCCAAATCTTGAGAAACCTTTGGAAGTCCTATCACAAAGTCCATAGTGATATGTTCCCATTTATATTCTAGAACTTTGAGTGGTTGTAGTGGACCTTTAGGTTCTTGATGCTCAGCTTTAACACGTTAACAAATCAAACACTTCCCCATGAACTTCGCGATTGCTCTCTTCATGTTGTGCCACCAGAATGTTTGTCGAAGATCACGATACATCTTGGTACTCCCAGGGTGAATTGCGAAAGGTTTACAATGAGCTTCAGTCATCACATCGTGCTTCAACTCAGGATTATTAGGGACATAAAGTCGTGCATTGACTCGAAGTACTTCGGCTTCGTCAACGTGCACTTCAGGGATAGCGCCTTATTGAACCTTCTTCATCATATTCACAAGTTCATGGTCAATAGTTTGAGCAACTTTAATCTTGTTGATTAGAGTAGACTCCACTATTATGTGTGCAATCCTGGTAGGCTTATCACATATCTTCACTTCAATCTCCATATTTTGTAAGTCATGGATGATGTGCTCGCATGTTGTTATTATTGCACTCATGCTTGCATATGACTTTCTATCATAGTCTTTTAACAACTCGAGCCATCGTCGCTGCCTTATGTTGAGTTCTTTTTGAGTGGAGAAGCACTTGAGATTTTTGTAATATGTGAATATATCACATTTCTCTTCATATAAATAATGTCTCAAGATCTTTAGTGCGAAAACGACAGATGCTAATTCCAAATCATGAGTATGATAGTTCTTTTCATATTCTTTTAATTGCCTGGAGGTATATGTTATGATTTTTCCATTTTGCATGAGAACACAACCTAGACCCTTGCTTGAGGCATCACCGTAGATGACGAATCCTCCTGATCGTGATGGTGTGGTCAGAACTGGGGCTGAAACAAGTCTTCTCTTCTGCATTACTATTATTGTTATCGACAAGGTCATGACCATGAACATTGTAAAGTTCTTCAAAAACCTCTTATCCAAGTATTCAAGGTCAAGCAAATGGTAAAAAATAACAATTCTAAGAAGACGGATCCTCAATTGAGTAATCTTGTGGATCAACCTATTATTATTGAGGGTGATTGCAAAGATAATGCTGCTAAGATCCAATATGATGATGAGCTTAATTCATTTGTAGATACTGGTTGTAAGGTGTCACATGATCAGCAAGAAGATAATAGTGTATTGCCAAGACAAGAATGCTTACCAAATCTGAGAAAAAACAGAGATTGTTAAGAATGCTCACCAAATATGAAAAAAATCAAAGGTTATTTTCAGATTTTGTGAGCATATTCTGAGTGTGCTCTAGGAGAATGTTTTTGTGGTAATGGAATGCATGCATTCTCAATCTATGATGATCTTAGTATTGCACTTTTCTTGCATCTATTCACACTTTTCCTTAAGCCTCAGCCATACATGGAAGCATGTACTAATCCTAAAAATGCCATACAAGACATGTTGAATGCCTTTCATCAAAATTACACTTGGCATTTTGTTCCATTGCCCAAGGAATGTTTTATCAAGTCCTTTCCATTTATATTTGTTTCTCAAATTCCAATTTAAGTAGAAAATTCCCTTTATTCTGAAAGGCATAGTCGATGAATAATAGGTGAATATTCATATATTACCTTTATTGGTCCCGAGGAAAGGAGGAAACCAAGTTAGCTGAAAGATGGTTATTGATTCAAGCTAATTTTAGGGCATGAAACTAACCAGCAAAAAACATTAATCCTACAAAAATTAATCAACCACTTGCGGTACAGTAGATCTGTAATTATCTGAAAACATATCTGGAAGATGTAGTAAAGCGCTCATGGTATCCTTAAGACTATATAAACCAAAACTGTGAAACATCGAAGAGAATAAATATCGGATGTATTGGATCCTTAGCAATTCATGCGAGGATTGGTCAATGAGGGTCTCTAGAAAGCCCGTATTATGAAATTTTTGATAGCTCAAAAGGAACGCATATGCTTTATTTATCGGTAAAGATAAATCTTGGATAAGGTGAACAAGTTTGTGCCTGTGATCTAGGAAAAACTATGCCTTTATATGTAATTGGCCTTTCACACTTGAAATGAAGTATTGGGCTCATGCTTACATCTTTCCAGGTTTCTCACATTTCTTCTTTATGAGGAGTGTCTATCATCTGACTGAGAAAGGAGAGGGGAATTCGTCTCCATTTTCTTTTTAATGGATGAAAATCCAATGAGGGAAGCTCCAATAAAAAAAAATATTGTAAAGAAAAAATACTTCGAAGATGAACCTATTCTCATGCAATAGTTTAAATATCATGTTATACGTGTTCATTTTTATTGTTATTTCTAAAATTTAACAACTTTTATCGATTCTATTATTCAAAAAAGGATTTGCATATAAGAGAGACATTTTTTAAAATAGAATTCTTAGCTTAAGATGGGGATTCTTAGCTTATTGAGCACATGTTGGCCTATGAAAGGAGTCCCAATACATTGGCTATTCATTGTTGTCCGTTGCCCACTAGATTTCATCTTATTTGATCTTATAATCTATATATTTTAACTATTAAGGAAATAAATAATACATTTAATTGAGTGTTTATAATTATACATTTCATTCTAGTATGGTTGGAATAATTCATTCCTAAACAGGGACCGAACCCCCACCTCCTCAAACACCAATCCCCTCCACCCACACAACCAATTTAGCTTCGTAGCTCCCAACAACCCTAGATCCATCTTGGACAGAGTCGTAAGAAGATGCAATAACCCCATTCTTTTAATTTATATGAAGATATCTTGATTGTAAAAATTAAAATGATAATTCGGAAAAAGGTATAAAAGTCAGGGTATAAATATATATTTAAGCCCCTAAAGAAATGAAAAGGATGAATTTTGAAGAATTTCACTCCATCAAGAATGGTCCATTCCATAGGAATGAATAACCAAACAGTTATTTTTTTTGTTCCAATGCAATGATCCATTCATTAAGCTTTAGGTTCTTGAAAACCACACGTAGCATAAAGTTTATCTAGCTCGTTTGTAGAAGTGGACTATTTATAGGTTCGAATGCATTGATAATAATTTACATGGTCAAAATGTCAAAGGTTGCAAAGATATGAACAACTGATAAGGGAAAATCCTAAATATCCTTGATACACTTGGTCAAATTAAATTCAAATTATAACAAACATTAATATTTCAGAGTAAGGGTGATGTAATTCTTATGGCGAAAATTAAAAAATTTGGAAGCAAGATCAAATTATACTCTAATACGACACTCCCATAGTGGAAGTTAATTTTGCACAAACTTACTACGATATGCCACGAACATCAACCTCAAAATTTTCTGGACATAAATAGCAACGTGGATTTAGCGTGCATTATGAAAATATGAGACTGTATACATCTAATTGCTTTTTTATTTATAACAGGGAAAAAAATAGTAATTTGTTTTTAAACAACTATGTTACCATGTTCTTTCATTACTATAGTTGTTGGCAATTACCATCTCCGGTGGGAAATCAAAAGAAAATAGTATAAACAAATATGAGGCATCCGGAAGGCTACACTTAGATCAAGGGGATCAAAAATCCCCCAGATTTTTCTAAAACATCACTTTCCTATGTAAAATTTCAGTATGATACCCCAAATTTTGAAAATGTAATACCTTAAAATACTCTTCCATTTTCCCAAAAACAATGTCGTTTGTTAAATTTGCAAAACAAATGATCTACATTAGTTAATTCAAAAATAATAAATAATTACATAGTAATGACGTTGTGATAATGAAAGATGGTACCAAACTCGCTGACTTATAGAGACAATTACACCTACCATGCTGAATGATCGAATGCCATGGTCATCCTCTTCTTTTGCAGTTTCTGAATCTCTGCTGCAGCTCATTTCTCGTTGATGCTTCAGGATTAGCGGCAAAAAAAATATTAAACTTCTTCAATCTAATTTAAGCAGTCATAACCGTAACTGCCAAAGGTGTCCAGGAAGCGGCATAGGCTCCGAATAGGAAGATTGAATTCGTCATCAACAAGAATTAAATAGAAGATCGAGCAAAGATTTACTGAAAAGGGTTTCTGAAAATGTTGAATATTAATGCAAGGGGTTTTAAGGAGCTTAGTTGTTTCTAGGTATAGTATCAGTGAGGCATATTTAATTGAGAAAGATTGGCCATTCCAATACAGTTCACTTCACCGTGAAGAAGCAAAAGACAAGTTTACTAGAAAAAATATTTAGAGGAAAAATAAAAAAGAAAACAATGAAAGCACTCCTCTCTCCCACAACTTCCGGACATATCTCCTCCCCCTAACACCAAAGGAAAACAATGAAAGCACTCAAAAACTGACATTTAAACATTTACATTGTTATTCTGTTCATAGATTGCTATAGTTCTTGCACACTTACTTGATGATGGCTCTCATTGTCATCCCACTTTTTCTATAGTATCTTCACCTAAACCGCAGCCCATAAAATTCAACGCTGGGCCTGAACAGGTTTATGTTGTGTAGTCTTCTGGCGGCGGCAGCTATCAGAGTGTTTTTCCATCTTGTGCAATATTATTTACTTGAACCGCAAGAAACAATACCCACCTTATTATCAAAATACCTAATTCTGATCCGCCATACTATTTTGTTCTAATGTAATTATTAGTAACTTCTCGGTTGTTGAACCTCGTCGCTTGAATGATCAGTTGCCCAATAATGTCAATGACCTTGGTATGGATAACTACAGTTGGGCCAATCCTTGCAAGCGATCAATATTAATCGTTTGTAATCATGGTTATTGTATGTGAAATCAAGAAGAACCATCTTAAAGTTGGACTTAAGGGTCAACCTCCAACAACCTATGTAGGTGACTAAGGCAACATACAAACTTAAACATTCTTTGCCCTCGCTTATGCTGCTTCCATTCCTTCTTGCTGAGTCCTTACACATACTTAAGTTCCACATAATCTAACCTTCAGTTCGGCTACTGTATAATTTGTTTGGTCCATCACTTCCAGTAGTTGACTCTGGAACGGTGCTGGATTTTTCGTTACCAGGTGAGGGCACATAATCTCCTTTTCCATTTTCTCTGCTCCTAGTAATTTCTTATCAATTTGTGATTAGTTTGTGGATCTCGAAATAATTATGATATGCCATGAACATCGGCCTATTAAATCTTGCATATGAACAAATAGTAGTATTAGGGATTTAGTAGGTGAAAAATTAAAACACTCAAAATTTTGGATGCTTAAAGGGAAGGAGACAAAACATCACAGAAGGCCATTTTTGTAAGGTAATACATGAGAAGTCAGATAATGGAAAACAAAATGAATTCCTAGATATATCAAATTATAATCATTTAGCAAAAGGTCATCAGATATCTCACAGATTATATTTTAAGAACCAGGCATTTAGATATATAGATTGAATGAAAGCATCAACACGATAATTCCTGCATATAAAAAAATAGCATAAAAGTAGGCAGACAAATAAAAAGACATGGTCGAGTATATATATTTTTGTAAATTTGCAAAATCTTATAATCAAATTAGTATAAATTCATTCAAAATGTTGAAATCAACAAACATAATAATTAACTAGTTACAAAATAATAACAGTTTATGCTAAAACAAAATAAATTTAAATCGATTTTGATTTGTAGACATCTCCAATCTGGGAAGGAGGCAGTGATTTTTTCGTCAAGGATTGGAGATTGAAAAACACCTAACCTCTCTTGACGATAGGATCTGATTGTCATCCTTGTCATCTGTATTATATTCATCGTCGGCGTGAAGATCATTTCTCCGGCTATTAACGTTTGTTAGGGTTTGAAGCCGCAAGAGTCTGCTGTTTTAGCGAGTCCTTCAAAATAAAGAGGGCAGTCAAGAAAATAGCCCATCGAAAATGACTTCTATTAATTGACTGCTCTTGTAAGCCTATTAATATTTTCACAAATACATATTTTCATTCAATCTTAAAAATAAAATTTTTGGTATATATGTAGTGTATTATTAGCAGAAAATGATATGTATTTCACAAATTTATTGCTACTTTTATTTACTAATAGTTTTTCTTTGAAACACCCTATGTGTGTATGCTATTTATTTTCCTATTATTTTGGTATTTGTTGAGAATAAATAGTATGAAATCCTAGGAGTTTCAACTTTCAAGTAATTACAAATTAATCAATTTAAATTATAGAAATTCAGTTTTTATTTGTTTTACTGTTAAGTTATTTATTATTAACTTTTACCTTGATGATATAATTAAAAAGCGGAGAATCTCTTCCTCTTTATAACATAGATAGTTGTAGCATCTCTTATATTTTATCAATTGTTTGATCCTACTTATTCATCTTTATCCAACCACGTTTTGGCATAGAATTGACAATAATATTTTATCGTTCGCTTTCACAAGTGTTGTTCTTGATACATCTGTAACTGTTTGTAAAAATTTAAAATCATATTTGGTGACTTATCGTTGATGAAATTATAATATAATTATTGTTTGGTTTAAATTATAGATATTGTGATAGAAATGAAATAAAATGATTAAAATATTAGTTATTTTGTTGAGTTGATATATTTTTTGTTATTATTAAAATATTTATTACTAAATTGATATGTTAAT
>JAUMHB010101930.1:0-10159 GCA_032359685.1 Pittosporum tobira
TATTATTATTATTATTATTATTATTATTATTATTATTATTATTATTATTATTATTATTATTATTATTATTATTTTGGTATATTGTTATTAATATTATTATTTATTATGTTAATAATAGTAGTAGTATTTTATTTATAATATTACTAATATCATTAATACTATTATTACCATTATTATCATTATTATTTTTAGAATGGTTAAATTACTAAAATACCCCTGATGGAATATTTACCAAAATACCATTCTACCTAAAAGACAGAAATACCCTTCTGGGTATTTAACTAAAATACCACTACAACTTATTTACAAAAATATCATTGCTGCAATATTTATAAAAATGTCACTGCTGCACTATTTACAAAAATGTCACTGCAGTGTATTTACAGAAATACCACTATAATGTAATTACAGAAATGCCACTGCAGTGTTAATTAGAAAAATGCCATTGCAGTGCTAATTATAAAAATGCCACCACATTACTATTTACAAAACTGTCATTTACCCTTAATTACAACAATGCCATCGAGTTGGAAAAATTTATAAAGAACATGTTAAATTTATTTTTAACTTGGGAATTTGATGTTCTTAAATTAGAAAAATATTGTATTTAACTAAATTCTATTTTATTTAGATAATAAATTAGAATATTTAGGGAATATTATTTTAATTCCTTTTTATGATTTGAATATCATTATGATGTGATTACACATCATATTTATTGTCTTTAAACATCATATAAAATATACGAATGTTATATTCAAACAAGGATCCGATGAAGTATTTTAGGGTTAATAATAACTTGGGATAAATATGAGGAATAAATTGGACGGAATGAGTCAAATGACAAGTTGTCAAATAATGACAATTTTGCCCTTTGAAATTTTGAGTGTGTTTATGTCATTTTTAAATTAGGAAAACTCCAAGATGCTTAGGATTATTTTGAGAGTAAGCGACCTATTTTAAAACGATGATACTAACGATAAGCCGTTGATATTATAGGAACGTACGTGAGAGGGCAAGGAAAACCGCCGACCGCCTGTTTCGTGGAAATTTTAAGAAGCTTCGCTAAGACAAGTTTATTATTCTCCCCTTATGTATAAGTTATTGTTCTCTTATGCATGAAATTTATTTATCTTTTAATATGTATGATTTAAATTCTAATATACGTATTTGCCATGATTGTACAAATTTAATTACTTATATGTTATTTATTGCTTCAAGTTAAATTCTTGAGCTCTGCTTAAAATGGTTATGCATATCTACCATGTATAAACATGCCATATTATTGAAGCGTTTATTATTTTGACATGATTTATGATAATTTGAGATCGAATATTAAACATAGCTAAAGACCGGTGTACTGGGACCCTACATGATTAACTCTTGTAGCTGTGACGTATATGGGCACGATATGTTAAACTTGACTGTGTGTGGGGATGACTAAATGACAAAGTGTCGGACAGAAATGCCACCCAATTGGTGTTCAATTAATCAAAATGTAAATGGTAAATAACGTAGTATTACATCTACTCGTATATCATGCATGTGTTGATGAAATTCATATTAACTCGTGAATTCAAATGTTAAAGTTTTAATGATTCAAAACCATACCATTTTATCTTTTTGACTGGAAGGATCATTTTATTCAAAATATAATAATCTCTTGCTGAGCACATTTTTCCCCTTTTTCCTTTTCCCCCCAACCTTTTGTAGTTCTAAATTTTGCCAAAATAGTGATCAATCCTTTTCTTGCATTGATTGGTGTTGTTTGACATTGTGAATCATCCATAAAACATCGAGCAATTGAACCCTAGAGTCACAATTCAGCCAAACGAATCTACAGAAATTTTTTTTCTCTGTTTTTGGTATGAAAATTGGATTCTTAAATTTGTTATTATTTTTGTTCAATTGATTATACGTATAGGTTCAAGGTTCAAGGTTCAAGGGGTCCATTAGAATGTTTTTATGCTTCAAATCCATCAACTTGAGCAATGTTGGGCATGGAATTGGCCGATTTTATAAGCCCTAAGTCTTTGATTGATCCATGCTATACAGTGCTCCTCGAATCATTTGAAGTGTTTAGATTGATTCCTAGGTGTGTTCTGAGCATCCCCATGTTTTAAAAATTAATTTTTGTGTCCAAATTCATAAGATTTAAGCTTGGCTAGAAAAGGTTATCACCAACCATGGCTGCCAAGCCATGGTCGGAGAAGACAAAGCGAAGGTGATGAAATCTAGCAGATGACCTTCTGCCAAGTGGAACCGGGGAAGATGATGTTGAACAAGTCAACCAATCAATGATTAACTTGGTCACCTGTTATTTGACTGAGTTTAACAACATTACCACTAATAATATTATTTTTAGAACGGTAAAATTACTAAAATACCCTTGATGGCATATTTACCAAAATACCCCTATACAATAAATTACCAAATTACCCTTAGAGTGTATTTACAAAAATACCATTACAACGTATTTTCAAAAATGCCACTGCTGCACTATTTACAAAAATAACGTTGTAGTGTTAATTACAAAAATGTCATTGATGTGTTAATTATAAAAATGCCACTACAGTACTAATTACAAAACTGTCACTTACCCTTATTTACAACAAAGCCATTGAGTTGGGAAGATTAGTAAATAACATGTTAAATTTATTTTTAACTTGAAAATTTATTTTTCTTAAATTAGAAAAATATTGTATCCAATTAAATTCTATTTTATTTAGATAATAAATTAGAATATTTAAGGAATATTATTTTAATTTTTTTTATGATTTGAATATTATTACGATGTGATTACACATCATATTTATTGTTTTTAAACATCATATATTTTTATATACGAGTGTTATATTCATTTTATATCCGAACAAGGATCTGATAAAGTATTTTAGGGTTAAGAATACCCTGGGATAAATACGAGAAATAAATTGGACGGAATGAATCAAATGACAAATTGTCAGATAATGACAATTTTACCCTTTGAAATTTTGCGTGCGCTTATGTCATTTTTAAATTAGGAAAACTCCAAGATACTTAGGATTATTTTGAGAGTGAGCGATCTATTTTAAAATGAAGATATTAATGATAGGCCATTATTATTATAGGAACGTACGTGAGTGAGGAAGCAAAACCGTCGATCGCAAAACGGGTCACGTGGAAAACTCAGGAAGCTTTGCTAAGGTAAGTTTATTATTCCCTAACCTATGTGTAAGTTATTGTTCACTTATGCATGCAAATTTATTCAGCTTTTAATACATGTGATTGAAATTTTAATATACGTATTTGCCATTATTGTACAAATTTAATTACTTGTACATTATTTATTGTTTCAAGTCAAATACTTAAACTGCTTAAAATGGTTATACATATCTACCATGTATAAACATGCCATGATGAAATGTTTATCGTATGCATGATGAATTGAAATCGAATATTGAACATAGCTAATGACCGGTGTTGTTACCACTTCTGACCTTTGACCAAGTCCAAACTTCGCTTCTAGTTGGGCACACGTCGGCGAGAGCAAGTTCACCTGAAATACGGGTAACACGAGGGGTTTTTTCCCTTTTTCCCTTCTCCGTTGCTTAAGTCAGCAAAGATTAAGGTGATAATCTGAATATTGAGTTGGAGAGGGAAGGGATTATCGCAGTATTTGAGTGTGGTTTTGATAGAGTATTTTGCTCCAGTGAGTTTACCTGTGAGTCGGTATTTTTCTAGATTATTAGCTCTCTTGTATTTTAGGAGCGAAAGGAGTCCCCCTCATCTGTGCGGGTGAGGCAGTAGTTGTAGACTTTTTGTCTTAACCCGCAATCTGATAAAGTAGGCATAGTGCACCTGCTTTGAGTTGACAGCAGGTATGGTGCGCCTCCTTTGAGTTGACAGGGTTGCAGGGTTAGGCGGCTGACTAGACACCGCCTAAGAACTTGTTCTATGGCCTTACCAGGCAAGGCCAGGCCTAATCGATGGGAGGCCTAGGCCAAAGATACATAGTTTGGGAGTTCCTAACGATGATGGTCCGGGCAGGCTGATGCAAGTGCGAAACCCTTTGGAGGCCGATTGGCCAAGCTTGATGCCAAATGTCGGGGCTGATTCTTCTTTGGGCAAGGCGGGTCGCTGAGCCGTGAGGATGGCTGACTGGATGAGCTGCCACACGAGCGTTGAGCTACCATGTAGGATGCCACATTGCCCTAATTAGGGCCAAGGTGGAAACCCTAATTTGGGATGATCTCCATCAATGCCCCCCAGCTCGGCAGGGTACTTCAGTGCGCAGACGAACTCTGAGTCAGATCGTCACTCGACCAGTTATGGTGGAGTTTCCACAAGTTTATGGGACGGGACCCAGGCCTCTCGGTGGAGCCTTGATTGTATGCCATTTTGAATTTTTTTTTGCGTGTATACGCCTTTTCAGAGCATTTAATGAGACGTCACTTCGCACGTCTTCTGATGTCATTAATTATGGCATGATAATTGCTGTTTTGGAAGGCGTGGGGATACGACTGTCATCTAATGGCCATTGGATTTTTGAGGAGGAACCCCAACCGTTGGGTTGGGGTGTCTATGAAAGGGGTTCAGCGGCCTTCGTTTCCACTTTTGCCTTCTGAGATATGCATTGCTTCCCCGAGGAAACCTTACATCACCGAAAATCTAGATCCTTCTTCAAGTTTTTTACCAAGTAAGCCATCCTCCAAATCTCATTTTCTTTAGTTTTAGCTACCTTTAGACCTTATTAGATGACTTGAGATAGGAGCTATGAGGTGGTAAACGTCATAGAGGAGAAGGCAGTAATGGAGTCCGCCGCGGACCTTGGTGGGTCCCGTTTGTAGAGGGCAGCAGGGCCCAGTAGTAAGGTGGCGACTTCGCCAAGGGACTTACCTGAGGACAAGGCAACTCCCAGCGAGGTGGATGGTGGTGAGGCCGAGCTGGCAAATAACTCCGGGAACGAGGTGGAGGATCTTAGGGGCGAGGCAGAGTATGGAGACCGAGTTAGCCATCTGGACTGTAATATGCATAGTACGCTAACCTACTGCTGATTGGAGGCGATTATAGAGGAATACCAAATCCTGGAGGAGTATGCGGTTAGACTCTCGAATGTAGGGGAGTACCTGCATAGTAGGCAGGAGGGGCTCTGGGTAGGGGTTAGCGAACATCACCTGAAGGGGGGACTTAAGTTCCCAGTTTACCCCCTCATCCACGACCTCCTAACCTTGCTTTGGGTCGGCCTAGGCCAGTTGACCCCTAATTCATACGTCTAGGTCATGGGCTTTTTGGCCTAGTGCCATTTAATCAGTGCTTTTTATATACATATTTTCTTATATTTATTCTCTTGATTTATTATAAAAATGCATGAGATAGGCTTGTATATCCTTGCTTGGGCTTGACTATTTAGGAGAAAAATCAAAGTTTAACCTAATCTCGGACGAACAAGGATTGCCAGAATCGAAGCAGGAAGCAAAATCAAAGTCCCGACTGTAAGGTGGCTTATAGCCTGGCTTACGCTCGTAAGCCAAGGTGTAAACTGGTTTGTGCAGTTTTTCGTGAATTTTGTTGACTTTTCCGAAAAACTTTGACCTATGCGATTTTGGGCTTTTCCAAAGAGTTTGACATGGACCGAAAGACAACAAACTTAATTTGAGTTAACTTATGATAAGTCCCATGATTAGAAGCTATAAAACCCCCCTCCTAGCTCAGATTTCCAGATCCTAAATACTTTTCATACAACATACAATTAAGGGGAGATCAAGAGCTCAGGGAGGCGGAGACCGGGGGGCTATTAACGAAGACATCCTGTCGACTTCGAATGCATTTTTCTATCTTTTCTATTTTATTTGTAGTGTAAATATGTTCTATTTTTTTATGCTAAGACTAGATGGATCCTACTCATGAGTAATTAAAGTAATCATTTTTATCATGTTTTTTATTGATCTGTTTGTTGTGAGATATGTCTTATGAGTTTAATGCTTCTAAATAATTAGATGCTTCTAAATAATTAGCTAATATTTAGATGATCTCTTGTCATATAATTGAAAGATTAAGAAATGAAGATTAGTGAGTGCAAATTGAGGCATAACCATAGGTTAAACTTTGCTAGAGATAGTTCAAGGTGACTTGTGCAGTTGCGGTAGTAATTATACTTAGGTTAATGAATCTGGAAATTTCCAAAGAACTTAATTCTTTTTAAATTATTTAAATCTCACATGGAGACCATGGGACTGGTAAGTTGAATTAGGGATGTTACAACTAGAGATATGGTATCTATCTAAAACTGGGTAATTCTATTGTCACAACAGATAAATTCTATAATTTCCATGGTAAATCGATTGGTTTGATTATGAATAGGTAGGTGAAATTAAAATCTTAGCATTCTTTCTTATTTTATTTAATTTGTTTAGTAATCAGTTTAGTAGTTCAATCATATAAAAAATCAAATCTTTGTTAATTGGTTAGATTAATGAAGAATTATCTAAGTGGTACATAATTAGTAAATTAGAATTCCTCGTGGGATCGATAACTTTTTATACTATAACTTGACTGGTACATTTGCAATGTTCATCTGACCAAGTTTTTGGCGTCGTTGCCGGGGAATTGTTTAATCTTCTAATTATTATCAATATTGAAAATTCTTCACTTAAGCTAGCCTTTTTATTTTTTTTTTCTATTTTACGCTTTTCTTTTGTTTTTGCAGGTTTAGGTTTGGCTTTGGCAATTCATGATGTTGGGTTAAGAGGCAAACATGTTGAACCAGAGAAAGACAATGGGGGAGTCTGTGACCCTAGCAACATTGAATGCAAAGATGGATACGTTAACCCTAACATTATTGAATGCAAAGATGGATGTGTTAATAAAGATGTTCAATTCTCAATTGAGCAATATTTCAAACATCCAGGGATTCTCTTGTGACTTTTGTGGTGGCAACCATAGAAGTGTTAATTGTCAGGTTGGTAACAATTTCGCTACACCTTATGAAAATACTAACAAATTATTTTTCGACTGTGGCAGGAATCCAAACTACTTTGACATGACCAACCCCTATTCTAATACATATAATCTATGATGGCAAAATTATCCTAATTTACAATGGGGAGGTCAAAATCAACCAGCTCCATGGGCACCACTGGTAAAAAGGCCGAATCCTCATTTAGAGGATTTGATAAATCAACTAGCCCATATAGTGGAAGAAGACATCAAAAGCACTAATGTACATATTCAGCACACAGAGGCCGTTGTTAGAAACATTGAGAAGTATGTGGGCCAACGAGCGCAACAGATGACCACAAAGCCTAATGATTCTTTACCGAGCAATACCAAGAAAAAACCGAGGGACCATATGAATGCTATAATTTTTCGGGGTGGAAAGAATTGAAAACACTAGTGGTCGAGGAAAAAGAGGAAGAGTTTGCCCCAAATCCCTACACGCCTCCTATTCCATATCCTGGGAGACTTGTGCCAAAGAAGATGCTAGAAGCTGAATCAAAAAAAGAACAATCTAAATCCCCTCAAGCTAAAATGGAAGAGCCTGTTCCGAATCCCTATACGCCTCCAATTCCATATTCGAGGAGACTTGTGCCAAGGAAGACGCTAGAAGCCAAACCAAAAAAAGAACAATCTTCAAATCTAATCGACCAAGCAAAAGCCCTCACACTACGAAATGGTAAAAAATTAAAGGAGGCAGAAAAAAAGATTGAATAAGAAGAAGAAACAAGGATTGAGGAGGAAGAGGTCCAGTTGACAAAAGCACAAACTTCATCTTCTCAAGTAGAAAAGGATTCGTCCCTAAATTCTTATACTTCGCTAATCCCATATCCGGGCAAACCGGTGAAGAAAAAGAATGATTTTGCTCAGTTCTCAAAGTTTGTCGAGGCCTTCAAGAAACTTCACATCAACTTACCATTAGTTGATATTCTTCAACAAATGCCGAGTTACACGAAGTTTTTGAAGGATATCCTTACAAACAAAGGAAAGTTAGATGATGGAGAGACTGTGAAGCTGAATGAGGAATGTTCTACAATCTTGCAGAACAAGTTGTCACCAAAGTTAAAGGATCCATGGAGTTTCACCATTCCCTATCAAATTGTGGATATGCCGTTCGACAAGGCATTATACGATCTACGAGCAAGCATAAATCTGATGCCTTATCTAGTCTACATGAAACTTGGGGTAGGTGAGATAAAGGACACCACTATGTCACTCCAGTTAGTGGATAGATCAATCAAATATCCGAGGGGTATAGTGGAGAATGTATTGGTGACGGGGGATAAGTTTGTTTTCCCTGCCGACTTTATAATGCTTAAAATAGAAGAAGTTGAGGTGCCAATTATCTTGGGGAGACATTTCCTAGCAACAGGAGGGGCTTTGATAGATGTGCGAGAAGGAGAATTGGTGCTACAACTAGGAGAAGACAAAGTCAAGTTCAATGTCCTGAAAACAATGGAGTGCCCCAGTGAGAACGATGTATGGATGATGGACATCATAGACCGAGAAATAAAGAAAATTTTTAAATTAACTAATACTCCTGATCCACTATTTAATACTATGGTGCAGCAAATCAGAGAAAGACTAGGCCTGAATGAGGAGCCAAACATTGCAAAGTATCTGGAGGCAAATAAGCTTTGGTGGGAATCACTGGAGCGTTGGCTACCTCCATCTTCTTAACCAGGTGTGTTTGTTCCTTTTTTTCCATTATATGCTATATTTGCTATATATTGGGGACAATGTATAATTTAAGCTTGGGGGAGGGGTTGATATGTTTGTTGTTGTTTCTTATTCACTTTTCTTAGGTTGCTAGAATTTCTTTGATTTTTAGGTTTTATTAGTTTTTTTATTTATTTTATTAGTTGTTTATTTTATCTTAAAAAAAATTAGAAATTCCAAAAATTCCAAAAAATATATAAAAAAACCCATAAGTTGTCTTTAAAAAAAAAAATCCATGCTTTTAACCGAAGAAAATATGATTGGACTTAGTTTGTTTTTAAAATTGTTTGGAACTAGTATTCTACTTTTGAGGATTGATGCTTAGGATTATATGAGTCCGAATTTCGCATGCTTAGGTCCTTTATATCCATAATAGGTCTAGGAAATTATGATAATCTCTTGCTATCCTATATTTGGTTTAGAATGTTGTTTTCATATCACTTCTTGTTAACTCTTAAATATTGAAATATTTCAAGAAAAACTATTAAGAATACGGTAAAGTGCTTAGATTTCCTTGGTGACTTTTGAATACTTTTGATTATTGGAGAAACACTTGACCTCGAGAAAAATGAAGAAAAAAATATAAATAAAATATATTCAGAAAAAAAATATTTTAGAAAAAGAAAAATAAAGAGTTGGAAAGAAACTAGAGCAAAAAAATGCCCATCAACTCTATAGGCAAAAACCTATGAAAAAATACGAGGAAAAATCAATTGCTCATTTGAGATCTTAGTAGTCAAAGGGACGATCCATGCCAGTGGGTAAGAGAAACCGTCCATTCATTCGGAAGTCTAAAGCATTGCACTTAAAGGTAAAAGTTTAACTTGGTATTTTAAATATATTTGAGTTAATACACGCTGCACATGAGCACATGGACACATTTTGAATTAAATCATGGGAAGCAAGGAAAATTATGAAAACTTAGACATATTGTGGATACATGAACTTAAGTTGTGCGAAGTTTTGTTTATGTATGATAGAGTATTGATTTATTAAATTGTAGATCTCTAGTCTTGGATAATTTTCATCACTAACTTTTCAACTCATAAAAATTTCAGTGGATTTCAATGTTAAAAAAATAAAGAGGGCAAATTTCCTTAACATAAATTTTCATGATTAGTTTTCTTGGGACAAACAACAGTTTAAGCTTGGGGGGATTTGATCATTTATATACATATTTTCTTAATCCCGGACGAATAATGATTGCCAAAATCGAAGCAGGAAGCAAAATCAAAGTCCAGAGAGCCTTACGGCCATCCTTACAGCTGTAAAGGTGGTCGTAAGGTGGCTTATGATCTAGCTTACACCCGTAAGCCAGGGTGTAAATTGGTTCGTGCAATTTTTTGCCAATTCTGTTGACTTTTCTATAAAGCTTTGACCTATGCGACTTTGGGCTTTTCCAAAGAGTTTGACATAGACCGAAAGACAACAAACCTAATTTGAGTCAACTTATGATAAGTCCCAT
>JAUMHB010101941.1:0-10157 GCA_032359685.1 Pittosporum tobira
ATTGTTGGACTAATCATTATTTATTGTGGAATTATTTTGGGCATGCCTGTTTATTTGGGCATTGATTTTGGGATCTTATTATTTGGATTTCTTCAAACTGGGTGTGTTGTACCAATTCTCAGTGGGGAGCTGGAATGTATGTGTCCCACTGGAATGTATGTGTCAATGCTAATATTGTCTATCTGGAAGGTTGATCACCTTACAGATACCATTAAGTTTAGTCCAACTACGTGTTCTGCCAGATAGTGGTTTGGTACAAGGTCCTTTGTGGCAATAGCCCCTTCTAGTTCATTCATTTATTTTACTCCTAAGTATACTTTATTTTAGTATTTCAGCTTAAGTTGTTCATTTATTATGATATGCACTCCTTGTGCCTTACATGTGTAGCCCCAGTTGATAATCACCTTTACGATATCATCTATTTGATTATGTATGTCTCATTGCTTTGAAACGATTATTTCCTGGAATGTTATAAGTATCTCAAAACTTTTATTTTCCAATTATTTTTCTTGCTGAGCATATTCGCTCACTCTTGTGTTGTTTGCTTTCCTTCCAGCTAAGCGTGAGGACGGCGATAGTGCAGATAAGGACAAGGCAGTAGCTATGTGAGACTAGATGGGTTTACTTTCAGTTGTGCAGTTGTGTGATAAACTATTTTTTGTAATATGTCAGTTTTAGATAACTGTTTGTCTGTAAAGGTTTTAAGTATATTTCCGCAATTTAACGATCCTTGAATATGGTATATACAAGTTGTCCAGGTGTGAAACAATTATAACTCGTTTATATGGTAACAAATTATTATTGACGTCACGGATGTGCCTGGATTAAAATCAGGGCATTCGGGGGGCGTCACATTCTAGCACCTTCTAGAATGTTTTAGAACTTTCTAGTACTTTGTAGTATATTCCATAATTTTTCTCCATGTACCAAATGTCTAATACTTAAATTATCATCCATCAAAAATTTTCCAATTCTCAAAATTTTAAATTCCTTTTTAGCAATTTAATCCCAAAAACATTAAAACAAATGTTATTCACCAAAATAGTCTACATAATCCTTTATTCGAAAATCTGGGGCAGTACACTATATGTGGCATTGCATTATCGTGTTAAATTATTATATTTTCGACACCGAGAGAAAGTGACCATGTTGTGCGAATGGCAAGCAACACTTTTTTAATCAACCACTCGTTGTACACTATATTGTTTACCGCTATTGGCTTCGTCTCTATTGTACCAATTTGTCGATTTTTGCTACTTCTCTTGGCTAGTTCTTTCATAGCGAATAGAAATATTCCAATTTTACCTGAGAACAAGACATTACCATCAGTATCAAAACATGGATGAACAATAGCAGCTAGAAACATAAACTTTCCTATAAATCGTTTGCTTTGACAAGTTTGCAAAGGCTCAATTTCTTTGAGATTAAGGTAATATCGCTAGGATTCTTTTGAGATAAAGAACCACTTGTCGTCAACGTGAACACAATTAAACATGTCCTTGAATTTGAGATTTTCATCAAGACTAGTACCCAATTCAAGCATTGATAAACAAAATTCTAGCCTTCTCTTCTTGTTAGCATCAGTCAAGTAAAGTTTCAAAGTATTTGTATGTCTTTTGATCACTCCTTTTATTCGCCGATGAACTTTCGATTTAGTTTTTTTCAGTGCTAGTGCTGATGATCAAACATTTGTACGTCAACGCAATTCAATTTGCTTTAATTTGGTTATATCAATTTCTCAACGTGATGCTTCGCATCTTCCTTTCATTCTAGAACACACATCGGGGGTTATAGAATTATTAGGAGAAGAAGATGTGCCTTGCTTTCAAAGTTGCCAAATTGTGGTCCGATGAACATTAAACTTTGATGCAACATTGGTTATTACACTTTTCATCAATTTTCCATTCACGCTTGATATTTTCTTTTATCATTCAAAGATAAAGCTATAAATAGAACTAAATGGTTCGGGATCACTTTGCTAAAATTTCAATTCGAACTCGATTCAAAATATTAACAAGTAAAATATGAACATATTTTTAAGTTAGATTAATTACTCAAACTTTATTAAATTTTTTTTTATTGATATTCGATGTTACTCACTCAAAACTTCAAACTACTATTCGTGCTAGGTTCGGTAGTTAAATAAGACATACACCAACTTCATATCAAGCTTAATAAATTATATGAGTAAAATCTGAGCAAATCAATACTTGATTTGATTCCACTCGTTTACATCCCTGCTCAAAGAAGGATTTCCTCATACAATACAACTGAAACCATGTTGCAATTATTTTATATAAATATTTTAAGAACATGTTAATACAATAACTAGGACTGTTAAATGCGTCAAGCCGATTCAAGTCAAGACTGTCAAGATCGAACTTGACACACTTGGTTAAATATATTTTTTTAGTTGTCGAGTTCGAGTTCAACTCGTTTAATCTAAATAAACCTTTTGTTTAGCCGAACATGAGTTTTTTTTTTATGAATAATTTGAAAATATTTAACGTTATCGAGAACCAGACTCAAATTTGATTTATTAAATTTAATGAGATTTTTTAACAAATTTGAGTTGAACATTAAACAAGCTAAGCTTAAACTTTAAACGGGTACTCAACTTGTTTTGCACTATTTTGTTTGATATTTTATTCTTCGTCTCAACGGGAAAAGAAAAAAAACTTATTTGTGAATAAAATAAAATAAAATAAATAAGAGAAACCTCTTGGGTTCGTAAAACCCCTACTCGTCCACTCGTGTTTCCTCTAAAACCCTCAGTAGTTTCCATGTCACCTTACCATAATACTCCTTTTACGTATAATAATCCCTAGGGTTTCTCAAATCGCTTGATCTTTGCTACGCCGTCTATTGCTCGAAAAGAGTTCACTTTTCAATTTCCTTAGCCTTACTGATTATACCTCTGAAGTGCCGCGTTCAAGTGATTTTGATTTCCATTGATTTAGCGGATAGTAAGTTTAAGGATGTTTCATAGCAACAATCCATCATTAGCTTAGTAATTAATGGACAAGGAGGTAAAAATTCGATGATTTGTTGTTTGGGTATGTTAATTTTCTTTGTTTTATTTATATATTTGACCTGGGTTTTTTGGTTTTGCAGAGTGTAATTTCATTCAGCAGGAAGAAATCACCATGGGCTCTTTGCTGGGGTTTTTCAATTGTTATGGTATTTGGATTATTTACATGTCTTTCAAGCTTCAATCTAGTCAAAGTGCCACCGATAAAAACAAAAGAAACACCAATTGCTGCTTCGGTTTGGCCTCGGCCTGTTCGAGAACTAATTCCGGCAGCTGTACATTTCCCCCGGCCGAAGAGTTACAAAAGGTCATTCATTATCATCCTTACATGTTACTCCCTTGGACACAAAAGGAGATACATTTCGAATTTTTGAAGTAAATTTAAGAAATCCTAATATAATGTGGATTGCTTTAATTTTTGTAAATATAAATTTTTATAATTAGCAATATTTTTCAAGTAGTTTAGAATATTAATAACTGTATTGTTAGAAATTATATGATTCACCTTAATTTTAACTTTTAGGACTTTGCAAATTAACTCCAAAAGTCAAAAACTGTCTTTTCACATTTTAATAAAATCAGTTTGTCCCAGACAAAAAGGAATTTTCTGAAGTCAATATGCAAAATCTTAAAATTAAAATTGATGTGGATTCATTTAAGGTTTATAAATGCTCAATTTTATAATTTGTAGTATTCTTGAGGTAGTTTATGATATTTGTGACTGTATTAAGAAAACCTAAATGATTCACCTTAATTTTAGATTTTAGGACATACACTCTAAAATGTGAAAATGCATCTGTTTTTATGGAAAATAGGGAATATTGATTGATCCACAACCATTTACTTTCTTCTAATTAGGCATGCACCAATTTGTTTGTCTGTGACAGAGAGGAATGTGCATGGAACCCAGTCAGAAATTTTGCTATACTTTCTATGCAGAGATCTGGTAGTGGTTGGTTTGAAACCTTGTTGAACAGTCACCCCAACATTAGTTCAAATGGGGAAATTTTTTCTGTAAAGCCTAGGAAAGCCAATTTCTCAACCATTAAAACTACTTTAGATTCCATATATAATTTAGACTGGATCAGTAGTGCTGCGAAGAATAGTTGCGCGGCTGCAACAGGCTTTAAGTGGATGCTCAATCAGGTATGTTATTTATTCAATTGTTCGTGTGTATTATATAGTCATTGCTTTTGTAGCGTAAGTATTTCTGTGTTGGATGTGTGTTCTCTTTATTTAATCTTTGCTTCTCCACCAAAAGTTAGGGGAGAAGTCTTCAAATCGAAAATTAAAAGTTGACACTGTTTTCGAAATATTTTGGATTTGCTAGTTGATGTTATTAAGAGAGTTGTATTTATCAGTGAAAGAACAATGAATATAATAGTACGTAGCTCCTTAATCAGCGTTGACCCCCCTACTATCCTCTGCTTGCTTGCGGTTTACCACCAACATAGATGAAGTAGGCTGCAAAGTTTTTTATAACTTTATATTCTAGAAGTATTATTTTGCAATGGAATTTATTCTTCTCATTATTAAGTTATGGATTACACATTAAAGGCCGAGGAAAGAAATGTAAAATATTTGAAATCAACTTTTCTAACTAAATTTGTTTGGGGATTCTGACTTTCATTGACTCATACAGTTCCAAATTTGTTGGGGGCGTCTTAATTCTTTTTCAATATTTAAGGCATTAACAACTGGCACCCAGCTAGCACAATTGGAACTGGCTTTTACTGGACCTTTCCCATCATGTGCATCTAGACAAACACATGAAAGACAAAGATCTTAAGTAAGTGAAACAGGAAAATTCTAACCTATTTCCATTGACCTGGTGTTGCTTCTATCAAATTTCATTTGCTAATAGTCTGTCCCGCCGGTGTTAGACTTAACAATTTGGTTTGATTTGCATCAATTATCTTCCTTACCGATTCCATGCTCTGTAAGCTGAGGCCAAAGCATCAAGCCCTGGCCATGGTTTCATTTGGAGAAAGTATTGACAAGTGATGTAGGACAATAATGGAAAGAAGGAACAAGGAGATAGAAAGGAGGATATTCGGGCTCTAAAGTCACAAAACTCAACACTCAATTCATTATAATTCATTTACTGAAAAAAAAAATAGAATTTACATGAGTTTATAGGGGGAATAACAACCCTAATTCTATCTAACAAGAAAACTTAGAAGATAAAGATAACAAACTCCTAACAATTATGTACTTATATTAAAAGATAACTATATATTACCTACTAATATCTGACTAATCTAACAGCAATCAGTTTACCTGTAAATAGTAATATGAAACAAATAATTAACAATGCTTTAGTTCCCTCGTAGTGCTCCACATCAACAAGTGCCAGTGGACTAGGGAATTCTCAGTCACTAAATTATCATCTTTGTTTTCTTCCCTTTAAAGCTACTAGGCTGGGCACTTATGATTAAAATGAGGTTATACTGTATTTATCTTCACAACTTTCCGTCGACACTGGTCATTTCCTGGTTTTTTTGTGATCTCCATCAAAGGGGACTTTTGGTGGGATTCCTGTTCAGTTTTGAAGAGGGATTGAAGTGCAGTCCTCTTCCAAGGGTATTGTATGCTTCTACATCTCTAGTTTAGGAGATTTGCTAAAACTATAATCCGAAGATTTATTTACTTATCGAAACAACAACTGCAACAATAAGATTTATGAACCATGAGACCTGAATTTGATCATTTTGATATGCATTGAGCAATCTCTTTCTCAGGCTTGTGTGTGTGTGTGTAATGTATCTCGCAAAATTAGTAGTAAGGGAAATGTTCCAATAGGCAGTCATATAGCTTTTTCAGTTTTGCAGTAATGTGGGCAATAGTTTAGGGTTGTTCCTACCTATAATTCATTTTAGAGTTATTTGGTTTTTGTTTGAACAATTTGAAGTAATTCAAGCTAGAGTGAGATAGCATGTCTGGGAGCACTGTCCTATTCTCACTTAGACGCGAACAAATATAACTCGGTATTTCTTTTTTTTTTTGCTAAGTATTTAATTTCATAGTTCACTAATATTTTCAGCATACTCTTGTTGTGTGAATATAATCTTCTGCTATATTTTCACTGTACAAATGTCATATTGTTTGCAGATTACTTTTTTGCTTTCTTTCTTATTTTGACTTTCCTTTTTTTCTCTCTTTTTTAGGCAGTGATGGATTATCACTCTGACATAGCTAATTATTTTAACTCAGAAGGTGTATCTGTGATTTTTATTTTTCGGAAAAATCTTTTGAGGAGGCATCTATCTGTGCTGGCTAATGCTTATGACAAGGAAGCCAAGCTGATCAATGGTACCCACAAGTCCCATGTGCATTCAAGGGAGGAGGTCTTGTTTTCCCTCTCTCTCTCTTTCTATTCGTCACCCATCAAATACCATGTGAATCTGCTGCTATTTGTTTTCGGTCCCTTCTTTTCGTACTATGCAGCAATGAGAATATGCTCTTCACCAATAACTTCTGTTTTCTCAACCATTTATTTGTTTTAGAAGCAACTCTACCAATGAAAAGATATATTCTCTAAGCTTTGAAAGTTTGTAGGTCAGAAATAAGTGATTGCAAGCTTACAGAATCTTCATATAGTGTTTTGATTCTTATAATGGTGATCAACTGTAAGTAGTTCTATTATTATATTTTTTCTAATGGTACATTAGAAACCAGCCCCATAGGTTATCAAACCTTGTCCTTTTCTATGGAAGTGGGCTACTGGGTGTTGTAACCATTGGGCTAAGCACTTTGGTTTATATATAGAGGTTGGTTTGAGTATAGTCTTTCAGTTCTGATTGGCATCTTGTAAGCAAACAAACCTTTTATTCAACGTTCACATAGAAAACAGTAAAAAATAAATACAGTATATTTAATTTTATCAATATATGCAACAGTATTTCCAATTAGTTTAGTCATTATACTCGCATCTTTTTACATACTCTCATAATAATTGACAGGCTGATCTTCTGGCACAGTACAAGCCCAGGCTTGATGTTAGTGTCTTGATACAAGACCTAGCCAAGGCCGAGAGCATGATGAAGCAATCCTTGGTTTATTTCCGGGCAACTTCCCACATAGTAATGTATTATGAAGATCTTATGAAAAACTCCAAGGTAGTGAAATATAGTTCCATTTTCTTTACTTAGACAGCAAGAATGTGGAGACACAAGTATGCATATTTACTTATATAAGTTATTTTATTTTATTTTTTTTGCAGTTACTGTCAGACGCCCAAGAGTTTCTTGGATTGCCAGTGAGGAAACTCGTAAGTCACCAAGTGAAGATTCACACGAAATCCCTTTATCAACAGATTGAAAACTGGTCAGATGTTTACAGGACTCTGAAAGGATCAGTGTATGAAATTTTTTTAGACGATCATGATTATGATTCTAGCTTTTGATTTAGTTTTGCAATTACGTTATGATTACTCCCTCCCTCCCTCAAATTTCTAGCATGAATATTTGTTAGCAGCATCAAGTTTATATGGTAAATCAATTCATTTTTACATAATTATCAATTTTTTGTTTATATATATATATATATATATACACACAATTATCAACGCTTTTTTATTCATTTATTTATTTATTTTCCCCCTTCGCTGGGAACTCCTCGTGTATAACTTCAAGTTATCTTTTGCACTCGGTTCACATGGTCAAATTTTTATTTAAAATTATTTATAAGAATATAATTTAAAAATAATAAAAAATAAATAAAAATTAGACCATGAGTATTAAACTTTTGCGAAAATAATATGTACTTTAAATTACATGTTTACAAAATATTTTTAAAAAATCTTAACTTTATTTGTATTTTGATTGACACTATTCGAAAGTCAAACAATATATGCAATGAAAGAATAACTTATTTATAGTTCTATACTACTTTTGGAGTAAGTGATTAATATAAAATAAGATGAATATGAAGAAAAATTTAAGATGCATATTTATGGAACTATCTTATAACTTCTAATTACAATTTAATAATTTTTGACTAACATAAGGAAGTAACCTACGTGGAGAAATATTTACTATATTTAGCTATACATTTTGCTTTGAGAATACTAAGAAGAAAGTGCATGCATGTCTGGTGGCACATTAAGACATAATTCTAGGCTTACATAAAATTTGACTACCAGGTGAATATACTCTCAACAGATATATAAACTAAATCAACAAATTATATTAATAAATTATTATTATTTTAAAAAATTTTATGCATTCAATTTAATATTCGCACGTGACATTTAACTGGTACAACAAAAGTAAAAAAAAAAAAAAAGAATACATCATCACACACTTAATAATGTACAGGTCCCTCAAAATTAAATCATATTTTCTATAAAATGATGGAAAGTCAGTCACATGCATCATATCAGCCACTTGGTTTATTTATTTATTTATTTATTTTTCCCGTCAAAAATTTATGTCAAACTGTATATATTATAATTTATGTGGAGAAGAAAACGGAATTGGAAAGGTAAAGTTGTTATATAATCTCACTTTAATAATTTTATAATATTAAACTAATTTACATTAACAAATTTACTATTTAAAATTTAAAAGTTGGTTTGAAATAAATATTATGAAATTATAAGTTTTGAATGAGATGTTTTTTGAGTTTTTGGAAGTAGAGATTTAGGTAATTTAGAAGATAATTTAAGATGGTTTGAAAAGAAAGAATGAAGTTAAATTAATGAATATAGTTGAATAAGTGTAAGAGTTTTGTTTAAAAGTGGGTTGAGATAAAAATAAAAATAAATTAATTTACTTAAAATAATGTAAGATTTAACAATTAAAGGATAAATTTTTAAAAAAATTATGCGGTATCACATAAATAGACTGAAAGAGTAAAATTACATTTTGTTAATTTTGGCTTTTATATATTATAATTTAACACACTTAATGGATGAAAAATGTGCATGTATAATAAACCATAACCATCTTTTGACTCCGAACCAAAGAGCATATATGAGTAGAAAGTGAAATGAAGTGACAGTCACTAGAAGTCATTCATACTTTCTTCCCAGAAAATGATATTCCTTCTATTTGAGATTAATTGCAATGTTTGATTTTTTTATCAATTTTTAAAAATGTGTTTAATTATAAAAAAAAATATTGTATAACTTGTTCTTATAGTATTATAATTTTGGACGGTAAAGTAGTAGATAAAATGGTAACCAACAATATTGAATTTGTGGTTAAAATTATTTTAAATAGTCGAGTAGCAATTGAAGTACTGAACCTTATTGAAGCAATGGTTGAAGTGGTGAGTTATATTTAATAAATGATAAATTAAACAATTTATTTTACCAATTTTTTTAGCGGTTGAGGTACTGAACCTTATCGAATCAATGTTTGAAATGGTGGGTTATATTTGATAAATGATAAATTAGACAACTTATTTTATTAAACTTTTTTAAACAGAAATATTACAATACTTTTGAAACGACTAAAAGAAAAAAAAAATTACAATTAATCTAAGACAAAGGGAGTACACAGGTAGGTAGGAGGACATTGTTATAAAAGCCTAACTAATGTTTATTCTGATATATTCTAATTTTAGTTTCAAAAATAATATATTTTTTGATTCTAATTTTATTCTAACAGATGAAATAAAAAATATTATTATATTTGTTGGAGAGCTTCCGGCTCATAAAATATAGCATCTCTCTTTTAATTCAACACTCTACATCCTCCTTTTCTCTAATTACTCCTCAGCCTAAAGATGCCTAAAAAACTTGAAGACCTGGACCAAGACTGACCTGGTCAAAGTCTAATCAAAGTCCGATCAAAGTTTGGACCGGTTAGGACTGAATCAGACTTTCAAAAGAACAAAAAGGCTCATCAGGCTGTCATATTAGGAAAAAGACCAGCCTGATTCATATCAGTCTTTGGACCGGTCCTAGTTAAAGACTGACCTAGACCCAAGCCGATCCTAAAAATCCTATGAAAAACCTGCATAAATTACCAAGTATTGTAAAAAAATTACTCTCTTTATTTTCAATACTCTTTTTAAAAATTACTAAGTATTATAAAAAATATGTTTATAACTATATAAATTATTAACTACCTAAAGTAAATAACTATGTAAAATAGTTAACTATATAAAATAACTATAT
>JAUMHB010102007.1:0-10154 GCA_032359685.1 Pittosporum tobira
TTTGTCGAAAACCAATAATTTTATTTAGTACCTCAAAACATCATATTTATAAAGTTAAAATATTGGGTTCTTACATTCTCAATTTCCAAAATTGAAGGGCTATATCAAAACTCCAAAAAATTATGGGACATTAAGAAATTGCCAAAAGAACCAAGGTTCACTTTGTAAAGTCAACCAATCTTAAAGTGTCCATATGCAAATGTTGTATATTCCATGGACATGAATAAAATAAGTAACAAACTAATAGGGATCAACCTGTAATTTTTTTAATAAATAAGAGATGTCATCCTGATTAGCAGATCCATAAAGGTAGGTCACCGTTCATGTCGTCTTTTTGGCACGCGATACTCTCTTGGCCTTTGTGTTCCAAGACATAGCAAGTATACGATGATTCAATAAGACTTGATCTGACGTGCTTCGAGAATGGCGCGACGACATGTATAGATTTAGTGACTCATTTAACTGCAATTTCATATCAGTGCAAAACAAAAAATTAGGTAGTCACCGGGAGCTTTGAAACATATAAGATCTTGTAGAAATAATTCGGTAGGACAATAAAATTAGAGTTTTCCGCCGACGGCTATTACAGCCGCGGGCGGCAGTGGAAGCAAAATAATTTTAGGACCAAAAACTTCAAACTCTTGATACCATATAGAAGAATATGATTATTATAAAATTAAGATATAAATTACAAAAATAATTTATGTCTTATATAGTCATACTAAACTTAGTAACCAAGTATTCTTGTTAACCAAGAATATACCACCAAGAATATACTTAATCTAATTATGAAAATTAATAATAATAATAATATATTTAACAGTAACTTGGTTTCTTGTTTTTCTCCCTGGCTTACAGACTGTATCAGTTAGAAACTTCTTCTTCACATTATACTTGGACAGTTGGAACAGAATTTTAAATCTATCTGAAATTTTAGAATAACAGAACTTATGGTTGTTGTTGAATATTTCCTTACTAGCGTCACTGGTACATATTCGAAAAATTAATAAATGAAAGAATATATCTATAATAGTCTTTCTTTGATTACTGACAAGCCACCAACTTTCGTTTTTTAACCATAATCAAATAAGTATGAAGAAGTCAGATCAAGTACGGACGAAGTTGATTATATCATAAGAGGCTGTAAAGCATCAATATGGCTACCTTAGAACCGCCCTGGAGAAAATTGATCCGGCGGAGTTTGGTACTTTTGGCTTCATGAACATTTTATTTATTTTCTACCAGCGACAGCGACAAAATAATGCAGAAACAATACTCAAAACATTCTTTTATTATTCATGAATATATTATGTCGTATCTGGTACATATAGCTCCTGCTATCGAATCTGCTAAGAGCAAACGTTCGGGAAAGTTAAATATCCGCAACTTACCCTCAAATTATTAGTAAAAAAATTTATGTAATTTGAGCATGTGACCAAATGTTCAATAAGTGAGTCATTTACCATCACACTAAACACAACTTTCTTGCCACGAATATGTTGTTGTGATTAAAAGCATGTACCGACATTCTCCTCTTATTCATAATTGACTATTTCAGGGTACATTACAGAGTAGTTGAACCCCATTAAACAACTAAATTATTGTGTAAAAACAAGAGAGTTGTTAGACGTTGGAATGTCAGAGATTGGAAAGTTCCAACGCTAATAAACAAATCCTGTAGTCACTCCAGGGATCACTATATAAATGGTATCACTTCCCTTATAGAGCCATTCACAACTAGCTAGAAGTAATCTCTCTACACTGAGCTGCAACAAAATGGCCACATATTGGCCTGCACTACTCTTTGCCTTGGCCTTCACACTCTGTGTGATTACTACTAGCGTAGATGCCCACAACCACAAGCCCTATATTTATGCCTCTCCACCACCACCATACTACTATAAAACCCCACCGTACCATTACAAGTCTCCACAACCGCCATCTCCATCGCCACCACCTCCCTACAGGTACAAGTCTCCTCCACCACCCTCTCCATCACCTCCACCATACATTTACAACTCTCCACCACCACCAAGTCCATCACCACCACCACCTTATGTGTACAAATCTCCACCACCACCAAGTCCATCGCCACCGGCACCTTATGTGTACAAATCCCCACCACCACCATCTCCTTCACCACCTCCATCTTATGTATACAAATCTCCACCACCACCTTCTCCATCACCACCACCACCTTATATATACAAATCTCCACCACCACCATCTCCTTCACCTCCCCCACCATATGTATACAAATCCCCGCCGCCACCATCACCATCACCACCTCCTCCTTACATTTACAAATCTCCACCACCACCATCTCCCTCACCACCACCACCACCTTATGTATACAAGTCTCCTCCACCACCATCTCCATCACCGCCCCCTCCATATGTGTATAAGTCTCCACCTCCTCCGTCTCCTTCACCTCCTCCACCTTACGTATACAAATCACCACCACCACCTTCACTGTCACCCCCACCTCCATATGTCTACAAATCTCCACCACCACCTTCTCCATCACCACCACCGCCTTATGTATACAAATCCCCTCCACCACCTTCACCATCACCACCACCTCCTTACATTTACAAATCTCCTCCGCCACCTTCTCCATCACCTCCTCCCCCTTATGTTTATAAATCCCCACCACCACCATCCCCATCTCCTCCACCACCATACATTTACAAATCTCCCCCACCACCATCTCCCTCACCCCCACCACCTTATGTATACAAGTCTCCTCCACCTCCAAGTCCGTCACCTCCCCCTCCATATGTGTACAAGTCTCCACCGCCCCCATCTCCTTCACCTCCTCCTCCATATTGGTACAAGTCCCCTCCACCGCCTTCCCCTTCACCTCCACCTCCATATGTCTACAAATCTCCACCACCTCCCAAGAGTTACTAATCCAAGTAGTCAAACTATCGTCATAAATTGTTTAATTTGCTGCACAAAAGTTTATGCATGAACTATTCACATATAAGAAGAATTCAGATCGCGGATTCAGTGTCATTGGAAAATAAAGGAAGACCATGTGGCCGTCTTTTATTTTTTATTTTTGGGATTATTCCGTGTGAAGAAATGTAATTCCTAGCTCCTTGTTTCAAATTTGGATTTGTTTGTTTCTTCTATTGTGCCGATATGTAATCAAAATCTTATATAGTGAGAAATTTATATATGGCTTTGAGTTGCATAACTGGCCTTTTTATGCAACTATATTTCACTTTATCTTTCATATCTTGGAGTAGGCGGCATCTGTGACACTTTCAACTTTATTATGTCGAGCTGAAGTTCCATGAACCTAGAATGTTTATTTAGCATAAAAAAATACATGTTGTGTAATCCATTGTTATGGATCAACCTTTCGATATTTCATTAGAGTTTCGATATGGGATTCCAGCCTCATTAAGTAGTTTCAATAAATGAAGTCTCGTTAACAACCCTTTGATCGTATTAATTGAGAAGGAGCTTCCAAACCTAACCAACACAATGTCTGAAAATGGCCGCTATACACTCTAGCTTGACTTGTACAAGAAGGCAAGCGTAAATTATTGTTGAAACCTACATCATTTATGGTAGATATCATTTATGGTAGAAATGTTGCCTTATATTGGGTTAACCTCTTCGGCTTTAACTAAGATTTCAGGTCTCTAAATAAATGATTAAGATCTCTAATACATTAATAAATTCAACATTTCTCCATCACAACCAACACTACATTTCGACATCGAACGTGCATGCCCGTTTTTCTCCATACATTTTCAACGCCTCAATTCATTATAGTAAACAATTATTTGCTCAAAATCAACTACTAACCCACTGAAAAATCATTAAATTGATCTTAGAGAGGGCACGATTGATAAGGAATTCGAAGGGAAACACTTACTGTTCACGCGATGGAGGCATGCACGGTGCGGTTTTCCTCTTAGCTCGATCCGTCCGCAGTTTCGCTTCCAAACCTCCTTCAACTTCGTGACTTACAGGATATCTAGGACTGAAATTTGATACTTGACAGGTTGGGGATGATCCTTTGACATGATTTAGCTCGAATCCTTGGTCGAATCGACGAAATACGGCTTGGATCTCCCAATTTCTCTCCTTTCTCTCACTAGAACTCTTCCTTCTCTCACTATATTTTAAGCTCTGTTCTTCCCGTCCAAATGAATGAGCTCTCAGCTCATTCTTCTTCTTATCCCGTGCATGCCATGGTAGTGGATGGGTTTGATGTGGGGTTGTCATGTGTCCCACTACCTTGCTTGATAATATTAAACAATCCTTCCGATTATCCATCCTGATATACATACTTATATATCCTTCAGCATATTTAATTATATACACACTCCCTTGGACGTCCACTTAGTGGACTGAGCTTCCCTTTCCGGTTAATCCAATTCGGTCTTTTCTCGGTGCATTTTTGGTTTGCCGAAAAATCAAATTTTCGCAACCGCGAACGATTCGACCATACTAAGCATTTTAAAATTCATCATTTCAAATTAAGGGACTAATTTAAAACCACATACCATCAATAAATTTTTATTTCATACCAACCCATGCATGTACACAATTCACGAATCAAAAAAGAATGTGCGCGCAAAATATAAGGTTTTCACTGCATTATTTGTTTTTACAAAATTTGAACCACAAAATCTTTTACACTGACTAAGTCATAAGTCTTGGTCCTCACAACAAATATATGCATGAACCAATTCCAAAGGTTTATTGGCTCTCCAAGCTTTCCCAACTGGAAAAGGCAGCTTATGTTGCTTACCGTATACACAACCTTCACAAACACTATCAACGAAGACAATAGACGGTAAACCACAAACCATACTTTTCTGATTCAGTAATTTCAATCCATTAAAATGCAAATGCCCATACCTTAAGTGCCACAACTTAGACTCAGTATTAACATTAGTAACCATTGCACAATCATCCAAACATGACAACTCAAGAGGGAACATTTTATTTTCAGTCGTAGGAATCTTAAAAATAGGCAAACCAAATTTCTTAATGTCACAAACTCCATCATGAAATTCAACCACATATCCTTTCTAAATTAATTGACCCACACTAAGCAAATTATGTATCAATCCAAGAATATAATAAACATCATAAATCAACTTTTTGATACCTAATTTGGTCATAATTGCAATGCTCCCTTTGCCTTCAATTTGGACTTGTTTACCATCACCAAGCCTCACTTTCAGTTGAACCGACTTATCCATGGTCTGAAAAAGTGCTTCATTTCCCGCCATATGGTTGCTACAACCGTTGTCTAGAAACCACACATCGTTCTTACAGATATTAGGATTCAAACAAGTAATAAACAAGCTACCTTCGTCGTCTTTTTCTTCGACGAAGTTGGCTTGTTGTTTGGGTTTTCCATTTTTCTCCCAGCACTTTGCTTCAATGTGACCAAACCTTTTGCAGTAGTTGCATTGAATGCCTCTCTTGGACTGTCTCCCTTGGTTCCACATATCAGGCCTGCCTCGGCCTCTTCCACGACCACGGTAGCCACCTTTACCACGACCTCTATTTGACTGCCTCTGTTCGGAGTGGCCTTCATAGACCTCAACCTTGGATTGAAAGGCATGCTCAAGAGTTTTTTATGTTGACCTGTTAATTCTATCTTCATGTGTAGTAAGAAAACCCCTTAGCTCATTAACAGAAAATGTACTCAAATCCTTAAACTCTTCAATGGCAGTAACAACATGATCAAATTTATTTAGGAGACTCCTTAAAAAATTTTCCACAACTTTTTGATCAGATATAGTCTCACCAAAAGTCCTCATATTGTTTACAATAACATTAACTCGAGCAAAAAAAATCTTGAATAGACTCATTACCTTTCATGAACGTCTCAAACTCCCAACAAAGAGTTTGTAACTTTACCACTTCTACTTTATTTTCTCCACGAAATTCTTGCTCCAATATTATCCAAGCATTTTTTGACTTGGTGGCACTAGAAATCCATGAGAACACCGAGTCTACCACAGCTTGTTATAAAGCAAGCAGAGTCTTTGCAACCTTCTTGCGAAACTCTTTAACATCAGTGGTTGTGTCTGCAAAGCCATTCTCAAAAAAATCCCAAAGCTCTTGTGCAATAAAAAATGTTTCATCTTAATACTCCAAAATTCATAATTTTCACCAGAAAAAATAGGAATTAAAGACTGAGGTACATTCCAAGTATTTCCATTTGACATAGTTGCAAAAATACTTATAGAGAGACTATGCTACAGCAATAGCCAAAAGAATTGAATGCCCCGCTTTAATTGAACCTGGCTCAGATACCATAAATGTTGAAAAACTTTGCTGTATTAGCAAGCTACAGCAGGACTTTTATTCTGCTACAGCAGAATTATATAAGTTGGGCACAAGAAATGAACAACGGAATACTTTACTGGTAGAATTCAATTCTCAAGATGGATACAATTAAGACTTAAGCTGACTATTTAAAGAAGAAAAAACGCCCACTACGCCTATAAAGATGGAGTAGTTTCGTTGTTGGTAGTTACACCTAAATAATAGTATTTGCACCTAAAAAATAGATACACCACTTTTCCACTACAACCACTATTATTTGACTCATTCATTACATTAAATAAATAAATAAAAGACATGCATCATATTTTATCAGACTTATATGCCAAGAATCAATTGAAGTATTGTTTAGCATAGCATTCCTACTTATTCCGAGGTCAAAGTTGTCAAGCAGAAATTGTGAAAATTGGCATTACAAGTCAAGGATGAGATCATGAAGCAATTAGATAATGGTTTCATTACGATAATCATCTATCCAAAATGGTTAGCTAATATTTGGTAGTGCTTAAGAAGGGTAGTAAGCTGTGAGTTTGTGTTGATTATCGAGATTTAAACAAAGCTTGCTCAAAGGATGACTTTCCCCTACCTGATGTTAACATGTTGATAAATTGTACAACTTTGCACGAGTCCTTATCATTTATAGATAGTTTCGCTGGTTACAGCCAAATTCTCATGGAATTAGAATCCCGGCAGAAGACTGCTTTTATTACTACATATGTCAAAAAAATACCAAATATTGCAAAGTAGTAAAGTTAATACACGTAGACCAGTGTACCAAAATTTGACTTACTCAAATCAAACTCTTGGCTAAAAACAGCGACACAAAACAGCAAATGTGCTCTAATTTGTGAGATATATATTTAGGCTTTGGGTTGAATGATCTTGACACATATTTTATTATCTAAAATTTTCTACTGAAATCAACTATCTCTCACCCTTAGTTTTTACTCAATTTAAGTTTTCACATAAATTAGTGTATTTTTGTCTATATATTTTCATTTGATTCGGTATTTTTCATAGCTTTTTTTAATAGCAACACCATTTAACTTTTAGATCAACCATGAATAGTGGTATCACTTGGCCATTCCTCAAATTATACTCCAATTATATAAACGTCACTACTTCACCGCACAACTATATATAAGTTTCTCAATATACAGAAGATTTTGATTACACATACAGCACAATAGAAGAAAAAATAAATAAATAAAACTTGAAATAAGGAAACAAGAATTACATTTCTTCACACGAATACAATCAAAAAAACTGATGGCTGTATTGAATTCCTTTATTTTCAATGATAACCAAATTCGCGGTCTGAATTCTTTTTATATAGTAGTATGTCACGCTTTAACATTTCTGCATCAAAACATTTTATGACGGTTGTTAGTTTGGCTACTTGGATTAGTAACCCCTGGGAGGTGGAGGAGAAGTGTAATAGTATTTAGGAGGCGATGGAGATGGTGGTGGTGGTGACTTGTATATGTAGGGAGGAGGAGGTGATAGAGATGGAGGAGGAGGGGACTTGTACCAATATGGAGGGGGTGGTGAAGGAGATGGAGGTGGTGGAGATTTGTAGACATATGGAGGTGGTGGTGAAGGGGAAGGCGGTGGAGGGGACTTGTACCAGTATGGCGGAGGAGGTGAAGGAGATGGGGGTGGTGGAGACTTATACACATATGGAGGGGGAGGTGACGGACTTGGAGGTGGAGGAGACTTGTATACATAAGGTGGTGGTGGTGATGGAGATGGTGGTGGGGGAGATTTGTAAATGTATGGTGGTGGAGGGGATGGGGATGGTGGTGGTGGAGATTTATAGACATAAGGGGGCGGAGGAGATGGAGAAGGTGGCGGTGGAGATTTGTAAACGTAAGGAGGGGGTGGTGATGGTGAAGGTGGTGGAGGGGATTTGTATACGTATGGTGGCGGAGGTGATGGAGATGGTGGTGGTGGTGACTTGTATACATAAGGCGGTGGTGGTGATGGAGAAGGTGGTGGTGGAGATTTGTAGACATATGGAGGTGGTGGTGACGGTGAAGGTGGTGGTGGTGATTTATATACGTAAGGTGGAGGAGGTGAAGGAGACGGAGGACGTGGGGACTTAGACACATATGGAGGAGGCGGTGATGGAGATGGTGGTGGAGGAGACTTGTATACATAAGGTGGTGGTGGTGAGGGAGATGGTGGTGGTGGAGATTTGTAAATGTAAGGAGGAGGTAGTGATGGTGAAGGTGGTGGCGGGGATTTGTATACATATGGTGGCGGAGGTGATGGAGAGGGTGGTGGAGGAGACTTGTACTTGTAGGGAGGTGGTGGCGATGGAGACGGCGGTGGTGGAGACTTGTAAAGGTACTGTGGCGCTTTATAGTAGTATGATGGTGGTGGAGAGGCATAAATATAGGGCTGGTGGTTGTGGGCATCTACACTAGTAGTAATCACGCAGAGTGTGAAGGCTAAGGCATAGAGCAGTGCCGGCCAATATGTGGCCATTTTCTTGCAACTCAATGTAGGGAGATTGCTTCTAGCCAGTTGTGAATGGTTCTATGAAGGGAAGTGATACCATTTATATAACGATCCCTGGAGTGACTAAAGGATTTGTTTATTAAGGTTGGAACCTTCCAACGTCGAACAACTCTCTTGTTTTTGCTTCATTACTTGGTTGTTTAATGGGCTTCCACTACTTTGTAATGTACCCAGAAATAGTCAAATTATGAACAAGAGAAGAATGTGAGTACATGCATTTTAGCCACAATAATATATTCACGGCAAAAAAATTATATTTGGAGTGATTTCAAGTGCTTGCTTAATAAACGATTTAACACATATTCAAATTACAAGAACAACTTCCTTATTGATCAATTGATGTAAAATTGTGTATATATGACTCAAACTCCTAATAGCAGGAGAGATGTATACCAGATATGATGTAATAAATTCATCACTACAAATTATTTTGTTGACGCAGTCAATACCAAACTCTGCCGGGTCACTTTTTAACTCCAGGGCCGTTCTAAGGCAGCCATATTGATGCTTTACAGCCTCTTATGATATAATCAACTTCATCGGTACTTGATCTGACTTCTTCATACTTATTTGATTAAGGTAAAAATTAAGGTAAAAAAACGAAAGTTAGTATCTTATTTTATTTATTGATTTGTGAATATATATATATATATATATATATATATATATATATATGCAAAGAATGGAAATATTCAACAATAAAAGTAATTTTGTACATCTGTTTGATGTTAAATTTTATCTTTTCTATCTTGTTTTAGTACGTCGTCGTTATGTATGGAAATATTCAGCAGCAATATAATTTTGGGACTGAAGTCCAATTTGCACTCTAAACTATGACCGAAAATGAGTTTTGTATTCTAAACTTCTAAAATTCAAAAAATCATACCAAATTTTCATTTGGGCAATTAAATGCACCCCACAACCATTTTCCGGTCAGATTTCTACTGGATTTCATTTCAAGCGTGTGGAGCTGAGGGTAGAACGGTCACAAAAGTTCTATTCTATTCTTTTATTTTCTGCAAATTGGACTTCAGTCTTCCTTTATACAGATTATCACACCTGCTGTAAGATCACTTAGAGGAAAATGATGGAATTGACAAGAAGCTCTTGGGTATCCGGATTCAAATGTAAGTGCGGCAAGCTTGTTGTGCAAAAATGTTGTTAGAAAACAAACAATGCTAGAAGAAGATTTCTTGGATGCCCAGATTAGAGTGTAAGTAAACTTTTATCTCTGTCCTTTTATTTATAATCTTCTTCATTCTTCATCTATTTCAATTTTATAGGAAGAACATGGAGTAAGGGTT
>JAUMHB010102018.1:0-11898 GCA_032359685.1 Pittosporum tobira
TGCAAATTTTTAAAGGGGCATTAAGTAATGTGAAATTATATTTTTACCCTTCCTCTGGCCAAAATTGAAATTGAACTTGTCGGAAAATTTAATTTCAAAAAATGTACAAACATTGAGTTTCAATTTTAAATTATTTTTTTTCAGGGTTCAATGTCTAAAAGTGATAACAACACAGAGTCAAAAATACCTTTAAGCCTAGTTAAAAATGGTGTATTTAGTAGTTATTTCTGAGATATGGAAGAGAAATGTTCAAATTGCCTCTTCCATACGAAACAAACTTATATTTCTATATAATGGAATTGACGTTTTAGTCCATTTACATGCTTAAATGTGAATATTTGTGTGCGTGTGCTCGCGTGTTTTTGTGTGTTATATTCGTTTGAAGGAACTGTTTTCGAATGTGAATTTTACATATATTAAAACTTGGTGAATCAGGATAATTTACAAAAGGTTTCACTTCCAAGAGATTGGGGCAAAGTGAATAAAATTCAAAACACTTACGATCCGGGAACAAACTTGGTGGCATAGACCCAAGCATTATTGGCAACAGGGTTATCAAGGTGGTCCAAGAGGTTCTCTAGAGGTCCTTTTCCAGTGACAATAGCTTGCACAAAGAAGCCAAACATGGAAAACATGGCCAGCCTTCCGTTTTTGATTTCTTTCACCTTGAGCTCAGCAAATGTAACCGGGTCATCCGCAAGGCCAAGTGGGTCAAAATACTGGCCACCCGGGTACAAATCGTTGCCCTCTCCGACTCCTGGAAGCCCGTTGATCCGAAAACCCTCAACCAGGCCCATTAGAACAACTTGGAACCCAAGTACTGCCAGAATGCTCTGAGCATGAACAAGGTTTGGGTTGCCCAAGTAGTCCAGGCCGCCTTCACTGAAGATTTGGGCTCCGGCTTTGAACCAAACAGGCTCCTTGAAGTCAACCTTTACCCATTTCTCAAGGACTTCTGGGGTGATGCATCCAAGTGCTCCAAGCATTGCCCATCGCCCGTGAATCACTTCAAGAGCTCTGTTCTTGGCAAAGGCTTCAGGATCAGCAGATAAACCAGCAGTGTCCCAGCCGTAATCGCCTGGAAATTCTCCGGTTAAGTATGATGGAGTCTGAGCTGAAAATGGTCCCAAGTACTTGACACGGTCTGGTCCGTACCATAAGTCATTTCCCTGTTTGAATCAAAATGCAAAATACCCAGAGTTTTAAACTTTCGAGTCACATTATGAAAACTAGACTTTGAGTCACATTACGAAAACTCACACAATCAATTTTTAGAATATCAACCGGTCTACATGAATTGACTAAAAAAATACTTAGTCAGGCTATAGATGGATCATATATACATAATATGTGTGTGTGTGTGTGTGTGTGTGTGTGTGTGTGTGTGTGTGTGTGTGTGGATATATACATATATATATATAGAGAGAGAGAGAGAGAGAGGGTACCATGGTGACTTTGCCAGTACCCATAGAGACAACATCTCTAAGAGGGTTTGCCTTTGGGCCCTTGGTTTGACCCAAAAATGGAGTTGCTCTAACAACTGCGCTGGAGCTTGCAGTTGCTGCCATTGACATATTCTTAGAAGCCCACTAGTTACTCTCTTTCAGCTGTGGGAGATGGTATGACAAGTGCAGTAAGAAAATGAAGGGGGATGCTAATTGAATGTGTAGGCAGTTGAGAGCCAGATACTTGTGGTTGGAGTTATACCTGGAAATTGTGGTTGCTGATGGTTACCAAGTTTCTGCATTGACCAATCAGAAAGCTTCAAAAGATTTTCAGCATCTCCATATCATAACCCCTCTATCCACAGATTTATCTGGACAAACCTTTTTGTTGATTGGGCCTTGGCCCAAGCAAACGATTATTGAAAACTAGGTCCAAAACTGATTTGGGCTATTTCAAACAAATTTGCAGCATATACAAGTATGCACAAAAGGACCAGCCTGCCAGGCCTTGGCCGAGGCTTGGCAGGACCGGTCTTTTTTGGAGAAGGACCAGGCCAGTCTTTAGTTACGAGCAGGCCGGGTCAGGCCAGGTTTTGGTGAAAAAAATGGAGCCTGTTGAGGACCTTCGGTCCAGGTCAGTCCTGCACCGGTCCTCAACTGGTCTTTCTCGGGGCTCTCTTGCTGGTAGCCTGGTACTACTAACCATTACTCCATTAGATTGAATATATAGATCCAACATATTAAATTCATTACATATAAATACTCCACTTCAGTAAATGAAACAAATAAATAAATAACTAATCCGAAAAAATTACGAACCAGATTGATTTGCAGACGAAAATCGCTGGCTTTCTTATTACGTCCCGAGCCTCGTCCATTTCTGAGAAAACAACAAATTAATCTTTCAGTAAATGAAAACTTCTTCAATGGATGGCTCAAATTAATGAAACCTAATTCCAAAAAAATCAATCTTTAAGATTTTGATTACCTCTAATCAACTCTGGCTCATCTCTTCTCTCACTACAAATCAGAAAGACATAAATTTGATTTATGAAATGGAAATAAAGAAAAAACAGAAAGAGCATACACGAGATGATGAGAAACTAGTCATTCAACCCAACCAGATCCTATCCAACCAACTATAAAGGGAACAGCCGAAAAGGTGAAGATCTCGGGGACGGAAGAAATGTAGACTGAGGACAGGAAAAAGGGAAGAACTGAAGTGGAAAGCAGGAAAGGTTTGGACTTTGAGTGCTTGACGAATTGACGGTTTCAAACTTTCAATTTTCGAAGAAAGGAACCAAAGAAGAAATGGAAGATTGAAGACGGATATATATATATAGAGATAGATTGAAGACTGATTGACTGAAAAGTGACGGACGGTGGATATATATATATATATATATATATATATATAAGTGACGGACGGTGGATATATATATACTCGTCTAATTTATATTACAGTAATTATTTTTTTATGTTTCATATTATTATAATATATTTAATTAAAAAAATTTAATAATATTAATTATGTAAATTGTTTTTACTTTATTAAATATGATCTACTACTTCAATCACTATTATCTTATTTTAAATTACTATATCAATATTATATCCCAACACTTTAACTATTACTTCATTATTTTTCTATTTAAAATTATAATATTAAACAGATTTTTTAAACTCCGCACAAAGTCAAACTATTTTAACTGGGACAGAGGGAATAATAATTACTTAAGTTCTAAATTAATATATAAATAATAAATTCATTCTACATTAGTACATTACTATCTATAAAAACAAAAAGAGTATTAATCTTAATCTTAATTTTAATTTTAATTTTAATTACAATAAAGGAAAATAAAGAAATATTAACTATATACAAATATGAAATATATAATTATACACTATACAAAAAAATAAATAAAAAAAAGTATTTAAAAAAGTCATCAAACTTTTATTAATTTTTATTATAAAGTTGGAAATTTGGAATTACAAATTTAAAATAAAAAATAAATTTATATAATATAAATATAAACTTATTAATTTTAATTTTAATGTTCAACTTCAGGTTCGTCAAATTCATCTTCAATATCTTCCGAACTCTCTTCAATTGAATTAACGTGTTATTGTAGTTTTATTGCATCCAAATAATATTTGTAATAAATACATATTTTTACCAATTGTAGATTTAATCGACTTCTTCTTTCGTTTACAATCCTACCACTCAAAGAGAAAGTAGATTTTGAAATTATGGTATTAGATTAGACGGTTAGTATATTACGGGTCATTGCAGCCATAATGAGATATTGTCTGTCACTCTTGCATTTAACTTTTACAACACTATCAATTCTCACTTGATCAAAATGATTTCATATGGCCGCCGTTCGTTTATGTTCTAACAATTCAACGATTGGAGTTGATTCGGCTTGAGATGAATTGATCGGAACTTGACCACTTTGAATTTGCCGTAGTGGAGATCGTAGTTGGACCACTTTGAGAAAGATACGCCATAATAACAATTAACTAATTAAGTAGTGATAAAATTAACTAGTAAGAAAAATGATTTATTAAAGTATTGAACTAGTAATAAAATTGAGGTATTGAAATAGTAAACTAGTAATAAAAATGATTTTATAAAAAAAAATAATTTTGTAAATAATATAATTTAAGTAATAAACTAGTAATAAGGAATATTTCTATAAAATTTGAGAATATATGTGAATTAATAAATTTAAGTATGCTAGTAAATTAGTAATAAGGAAAAATTAATTATTGAAATAGTGATTATAAACTAGTAATAAAAATAATTTTATAAATAAAAATATTTAAATAGTGAACTAGTAATAAAATTAAATATTTAATTAGTGAACTAATAATAATATTAATTTTGTAAATAATATAATCTAAGTAATAAACTTGTAATAAGGAAAAATATTTGAAAAGTACTAAAACTTGAAAATATTTTTAAACTTGAAAGTTGAGAAGTTGAGAGTAGAAAACTAGAAATAGAGTTTGGTGTAATTTTTTGTTTTTTCTAATAAATGAATGAAATTATACTGATTTGAAATTTACATCTTTGGATTTGGAAAGGAGTATTGGACCGTCGGGGACTTGGGGCTTCAGGAATCCGGCTTGGTTAATGGTTAGTAGGTTGGGCTTGTCAGACTTTTAGGTTGTTTGGGTTGTCAAAGTATAAGGTCTATAGGTTGCTGATTTAGCTGTTGAACTGACTTGGACACATGCAATTTGGGGCTCTAGACTCTCTCTGCATGAGACTGATGGAGAGATGGACCAGATCGACCGTTAGGATCGGTCCTGGGTCTGAACTGGTCTCTTGTTGGTTTTTTAGAATTGGGTTGCGGACTGCTACGATAAAATATTAACCTGGGACTGGTCCAAAAATTTGACCGGACCAGACCAGTATTCAGGCTGAGTTTTTGTCAAATTTCATGGATTGTTAGACCTGATCAAGTTTTGAAAGAACCGGACCAGACCCAGCCAGACCAGACCTTTCGCCAATCTCTTACCAGGCCAGGCCGGTTAGCTTTTCAAGCCTGAGTCCTTTTGCTCATGTCAAGTATTAGCAAAATGAAAATTTTAATAAATATGTCTTATTATTGAGTAACTTTTATATCAAAGAAAAATCTTTTTATAATAGTTTTTATTTTTAATTTTTTAGGAATGCTGTAAAATTTCATCTATATTTATAATGAAATAATAATAACTTAAAAATATTATAATATTTTATTGTATTAAAATAGAAATACATCTTTAATTTTAAAATGTATTAAAACTGAATAAACATTTCATATTTTCTAATAGAAGTAGTAAATACTACAAAGTGTCTCAGTCAATTATAATGAGTTGAAAAGAAATTATCTTTTTTTGTTCTTCCTAGAATTCCTTGAACATTTTCAATTCTGAGAACGTTTAAAAGAGCCACCAGTACCAAACGGATCATGTAATGAGGTGATAGTGAAAGAAGTCGGTGAACTCCTAGTGCAACCTGAGCAAAAACTGCTCGTCTGATATTACAGTAGTCGTCATTATTATTTCACCTTGTTACCCGAGTAGAGATTCTGGAAGCATCCGATAAGAAGAGGTGATTTGGAATAGTCCCATTAAAGTTCATCTTGAGCATGCATTTTGCATGAAATTGTCCTTACAAACCAGTCTACCTAAATTGTCTTGCAAATATTTTTAAGATGAGATGAAAAATTACAGTAACTGATCATAGAAATGAATCACGGGTATACTGGTTTCTATACTCAGATATTTAAGAAACCAAACCAGAATACGGATCCACGTCATTAAGAACAAACTTCCGGTAGTGAAAACTGTTTAAATTGTCCAGGATTACTGTTTTGTACGTGCCGCTGTTTAGGTTTTTTGAGTCTTCGCCAGTGAGCAATACAACAAAAAGGGAAATAACGAAAAGAAAAATAAAGCACTTTTTTTCAGTTTGAAGCTTCTTATTCTTTACTTCATGCGCAGACAAGTAACAGACTAGAAGCCTTTCAAGGATGCTAAGCAAGAAACCATTTTTTTTTTTTTTTTTGTAGCAGAATTATGAGGTATATAATCCACGAATACTAAGTTCGTGGTTATTCATGCAGGAATGATGTATAAAATAGTGTCAAGCAATTAACTGGAAAAGATTTTTTTATCACAAATTAAGAGAAATCATATAATTACATATATATGAATTCTGTACCTACCCAATATTCGTGTCACGATAGATGTCATTCTCCCCTAAACACATGCAATGAGGAGTTGGATCTTCGCCTTACCAGAATCAGAATTCCTGGCTGAAGTAAGAATCAAGCTCCAGTTTGCAGTACATCCTCTAATAGATATGTACTAGAGCAGGCAGTGATTTTACTTTTACCTTTTGCCAACTCCTGTCTGTGTTTAACCAACCAGAAGTACATGTATACATTGTTGTTAATTATTTCAAAGATACGTGAGGCCGGTTAACTATATGTCGTCTTTCAAAAGGACCAGTCTCATAATAAAGTGAACGAACCATTAGTGTTCAGGCTTTTGCAACCTACAGTAAAATGAAAAACAGATAGACCAGCGAATAAAGTAATTTTGTTGAAAATTAAGAAACAAGTTATGAGCTTACAAGGTATAAAAAAAAGCAATTTCGAATTTTAATTGCAATTGCAGCAGAACCAAATCAAAAGAACTATATCGTGCAGTACAAATTGTGAAAACAAGTATACCCATCTGTGGAACTGCCAGATCAACTGAAGTCCTCTATAATCATCCAAGTCCAGAGCTCAGTGTAGATGACCCAACTCAATGTGGAAATATAAACTCCAATCAATGAACATTGCATTGCTGCAACATAGGGTGAGAATAATCAACATACCTATCCCACAAAACTTTGTATTTCTCCATCCCAATCTTTAACCATGGTTTTGAGTTGCCATTAAAATGCAATACAGATCCCTCCTCTATCAATTGGGGATCAATAGTTGTGTAACCCAAGCCTAAAACATGCCACATGGGATCCAAGGGCTCGGTCAATCCATAAAATGTCAAGAGTCCAGGTGGCAGCGTTCCGAGCCTCCACAATGTCCGGTCAATATTTTTCTCCTGCCAATAATGGTAAATTCCTGTCACATTCCGTTTTCTCCACTCCACCAAATCAAAAACGTTCATCCCAAATGCCCAGCCACAAGCGTCTGGATCAAAATGAGAATGTATTAGTGGATGAGAGTAGTTCAGGTACCTATGGAATCTATGAAAAGTCTCCATACAAGTCTCAACAGCTCCATTGACATTCCCATTTAAATCAATAGAGAATAATGGTGACAAATCTTTCTGTACCACAACATCATCATCAAGAAACACTACCTTCTCCAGGGCAGGGAAAACTTCCGGAATGTAAAATCTCAGGTGATTTAGCATAGAGAGATATTTTGGGTTACGATATTTGATTGGAGTCTTGCCATCATCATTAATTCCAGAAAAGTAATAGTTTCGAGTGTCAGAGTCTTGGAGCTGCTTAAGGACAGGGACGTAATCTGCATTAAGCCAATTGAACTCTTCAAAGTTCTGAACCTCAATTGTCACACCACTGAAACTGTTCATGGTAAACCAGGCCTTCATTGGGGCATAGCTAACTTCATCAGTCACTATGTGGAAGACAATCAAATTGGGATCCTTAGAATTCAGAGCTGTGGAGTTTACCACAACTGAAGTTGCAAGAATATTGTCAGAGAACACACAGAAATGTAAAAGATTATTGTCTCGTAATTTTTCTGCAATTTGTCTGCCAACCAGTTCTTTTTTCTTGAAATCTGAGCTCCTAAACCATTCAAGTGTCAACCTGACACCAAGGCAATATAAGCTTTTGGGGACTTCCTCAGCAGCTATTTGTGCATATTTTGAGCTCTTCTCCCTCACGGATCTTTCTTGTTCTTCAACAGTCAGTGTCTTGGCTTTTAGTCTCATAATCATTGTAGCACTATCAAAATGGAGTTGTTGTGCTTGATATAGCAAGAGCGCCATATCACGAATTGTTGCTTTGGATTCTTCTTCTGTCAATGGAGTTTGCCTTGTTGCAGCATTTGATAAAAGGACTTGTGAGTTTCGAATCTGGGCGCTTAGCTCCCATGCAAACTGGAGGTTTTTGTTTTCCTTGGCGATCACAATAAAAGCTTTAGCAAGAGAAATTTGATCATTAATTTGCCTTGTGACAGAGTGAGGGCTCACCATATCTTCAGTTACATTAAGGCCCTCTGTAAACTTGTTACGACTGTAATATCTCTGGGCGAAACAGCATAAAAGGGTAAAAAGTGAGGCAAGTAAACTCTTAAGGCAGGGGAAAGGACAAAATTTTAATGTTATACAGAATCTGCAAGTAAATAAACGCATTTGCTTTTGTAGTAATGTCTTGTATTCCTCTACCAGTCGTGAAATGGGTTGTACATGCACCAGGCTGTAGTTTGATTGTTGAAATCTCTAAGACTTAGTCAATGCACTACTCTGTAAAGAATTCACAGACCTGACCCGATCTTTGAATTTTATCCTGGTCCAATTATCTTATCTGAATAAGGGCTTTGCGCTTCCATTTCTAGTTACTGTGTGCGTGGGAATGGGTGTAGGTGTTAAGTTTGAGGGCTTTAAGCCAAACCACATAAACCTATTTGTTTATTGTAATTATATTTCTACTTGAGCTTAGTTAATCTTGATTTGCTAGATTTGTACCATGCTAAATTCTGTTGTAGAAAAACAGACCGTAATGCCCTAAATCCAGGCAGAGTCGATTATCTAGTCCAACAGCACGAATGCATTACTGGTGTGCTTACACTTAATCAACTAAATGCTTAAAGTATAAATGGTTCCCTAAACAAGCCACCTCACCCCTCTCCCTAATCTAACTCAAGGTTATAACCATCATTGATTCAGGTTTCCATGTATTTCAAGCTCTAATCAACGGTTCCAAATGAGAAGCAAAAATTATGAAATCAGAAATAAAGAAGTTCAAGCAGGGGTAACAAACTAACAAAAATAAGGTTCCCAGTATTTAGATGTACTCTAATCAACTAAATTCAAATCCAATGAGATGGTAGTTTACATGTACATTAATATTATGCCTAGTGTAATCTGCATACTATCTAGCAGGAGCTTTCTTCCAATTTAAAAAAATTAGCTCCATTTAGTAAATATGCAGAGTATGGATAATCTGAGCCCAAAACATTTTTTTTTTCTCAGCTCAAATGCAAGAAATCCCAGTTTTAACAAGATGAATGTCAAGACTGCATGCATGCCTATAAATATTATGTATATTAGTATATTACACCATTAAACACCATATATGGATACCTGAATAATCAACGCTGCTGGTGTTGAAGATGAGGAAGACGAAGATTGGTTCCCATGACCGCGGAAAAGAAGGAAAAATAGTAGTAATAGGAGGAAGAAGGGAGCAAAGACTGAGAACCAGAAGAGGTTTAAATACCTCTTCCTCACTTGCGGAGGCGTAAGGGCTCTAAGCCTTCTTGGCAACAACTCTGCGGCTCTTCGCCTCATTTATTTATTGACACGACGACTTTGTCGGATCAACAACAATAATAGTCTCTCTCAGAGTGAGATTGAGAGAAATCGAATTCTGGGGATGAAAACAAACAGAGTATTAAGGTTATGATGAAATCGGGTTGTTCAGATTTCAGCACTGATACGAAAGAGATTACGAATATGAAAGTTGCCGCTGAAAGAGACAAGAGTGAGCGAGATGAGATTCTTTTTTTTTTTTACTTAGTTGGTAGGCTTTACGTATTTCTCCGAAGCTCTTGAAGACTTTGTCGGTGCAGAATATACTGTAAAAGAGAAACCACCAAAAATAAATAAATAAATAAATAATAGAAAAGAAATTTTAAAAAATATAAGATGGAAAATAATTGCAGTGACCGTGGATCGAACATGCCACCTTCTGACGCTCTCCCAACTGAGATAACCCCTCTCTTTTTTGTAAAAGCTTTTTATTACTTCTAGATTCTAAGATAAGAACTATAGAAAAATTTCAAGGCGAACAACAATACTATAAAGTAGCAGAATATTTACAAGTTTCAGAAGAAATATACATCAACGGGCAAGTGTTCTAAAGGATTATCACAATATTTACAAGCCAATACGGCTATTACAATATATACAAGTGGAGCTTGATGTCAAAGTTGTTGCAGATAGATTTCCAAACTTTTTTATTTTTTATTTTTGTGACATTCCAGTCGCTATCTAAGTTTGACCATCAAGTGAGGTGGGCGTAAAAGTATTTATGTTTGAGAGTTAGGTTTGAGTTGTTTATGAGATATTTGCGATTCTGTTGGAGAAAAAGAGTGTTAAAATTAAATAATTTATAAATTTTATATTAGTTGATGATTTGATATGTATTTGGGCATCCATTTGTACAATTTTGGATTGTTCTTTTTTTAGTATTTTTTTTGATGATATCGCTAAAAAAAATTGCCTGAATACTTATAATATCATCGCTGAATTGAACTCGTAGAATAAATCTAGATAAATTGTTATAAGAGTAAATGTATTGTATACTTTAAGATAAATTTAGTATAAAAATGATCTTAGGTAGTTACTTGGGAGTCGCAATGTTGTTCTCCTTGTTGCATTTTGAGCAACAAAAAGTTATTTCGGCAGGTTCTTGACTACCTCGGTTGCATACGTTACAAGCAATTTTTCTGAAATTAGAACTGTTTTAATGATAACCTTTGCCCAAATATTTTTCTCCTACAATGTATGGGTAATAAAAAAAAATTTGAATAATTTAATAATACTGCACATTTGAATTTTAAACTTCTATACCTGAGATGAATGGAGTTTGTCAAGGGGAACCACATTGAGAAGTGAGGTATTGGATGAACTTGATGGTGAAATGATGTATTTTTTGGAGTCCAGCAGAGGATGAAGTTCTGAATGATGCTCCTTATTTCTTTTTTTTCCTCCTACGTATGATATAAGTTAAATGTTAATAATAAATGTAAAGTTCAAAAATATATAATCAAATAAGGTTAATAAATCAAGGCTATATTTTAAATTTTGATCATTATAGGTCATATTATCTAAGTCAGAGCAAAAGAAAATTTCAAACATCTAGAATTGGATTATGTGTGTACAATTCTTCCAACATATCAGTCCTTGCTATGAGTATAAATCTTGATGGTGGTGTGGTCGTGAGGGAGAAGTCTGTGGGGAAAAAAAAAAGTTTAACTACTGAAGTAATTGATACTTAAAAACTATATTATGTATCTTTTCTTACCGTAGTATTATTTGGATTTAATATTGGTAGCAATTATAATTGGATAGTCATCGATAACATTAGCTATATTTTGACATTTATGACATACAAAGTCATCCCATGTCGTAAGCCTAATGGATGGTAAGTTATTTGTAAGAAGTGAAATAATTAATATATGTAATGTAAGAAATAAAGTTGTATTCATGACAAAATAATCGTATTTACACTTCTCCGGTTAATACAATGTCACAAAATCTTGATAATAATCATGTGTGATAATTGGTTATAGTGTTTATATTGAGAACTTGAAGTGCAATTGCAGCAATATCTATTATTAAGAAATTAAATGATAATATTATATCCATAAATATTTTATTTTTGGACTTTAAAAAAAAAAGAATTAAAATGACTGCAAACAATATGATGTAACGTAATTTTGAGTAATCTTAAGAGTAGGAAATTAAATAAATGTTTACGGAATACCGAATGTAGTGGCACTATCTGTATGGTCTGCTACCTCTTTTAGTGTTGTGAAATTGTATGAAAGTATTTGAGATGTACCTATGATTTCTTCCACGCGAGTATTTTTTTTTATTTTTTTATTTTTTTATTTTTATAATTGTTTGACAGGAACTAGGAGCGATTGGTCGTACCGAAGAGGGAACCTTTTGACTTGTGAAATTGGAG
>JAUMHB010102018.1:11998-33021 GCA_032359685.1 Pittosporum tobira
TTTTTATAATTGTTTGACAGGAACTAGGAGCGATTGGTCGTACCGAAGAGGGAACCTTTTGACTTGTGAAATTGGAGAAGGTATACGATTTGTCTATGTCTAGTAAAATGTGACTATATCATTATCAAATACAATTGCATGTATTCTTGTTAAGATTGTAAATAAAAATAAATCGGTTTGAGATTTATTCGAAATCGTTCGGTTAAAAATTTGATTTGAGTTCGATTTGAAATATTAATGAATAGAACATGAGCATATTTTAAAATTTGATAAATTATGTGGACCTTGTCAAATTATTTTTTTTGTATTGATGTTTGATGATATTCGCTCGAAAATTTCAAATTACTCAGGTTCGATTCGTATTCAGTCTTGATTCGATAACTAAACGATACATATACAAACTTCATTTCAAGTTCGTTAAATATAAGAGTAAAATATGAGCACGTCAATATTATTCGACTCGTTTACCCCCCTAAGAATTCTTGTACTATTATTGTAAATTATAAAAAAATATGTAAGTATTTGTATATATATATATGAAGATGAAGAAAGTAAAGTTTACTTGCTCATCTGAAATAATGAAAAATTGGTACTTATAATTCCACTTGCAGTTGTTCGAGGATGGCGTTTCTCCAATACACGCAGCTTGCATGTGCATTCTATTGTCAGTATCGTTAATTTCCTTTAGCATTTTCCAATATACTTTTCTAGGTATAATTCAAATATTTTTAAAAATATACTGTATAATATTTTAATATATTTTTCATAAATCTTAAAATTTGTATTACATTATTTGAAAAATTAATTAAAGTATATTTTATTGATTTTAATATGGAAAATGTTATATTTTATTCTTTTCTCCAACACGTGAGTATTTTTTAATAACTTTTCATTAATATATATATATATATATATATATTTGATGATATAAGGCTGTCCATGCTGTAAGAGGCCGCATGTACAGCACAAAAATAAGACTTTCGAAATTAGCGATACTTAAAATATTAGTCTCACCAATATAAATAATTGCTTACTATAATGTACTAGAAATATAAATATATGCAGAAAAAAATATGTAAGAGAAATATCTGTTCAGTTTTTGCAGAAAAAGAAACTTTTCACTTCAAAGTTCACCTCTAAATGAATATCAGAAGGTTCAATTTATAGGTACTTAACTTTAAACAAAGATTTTGTCATTCGTCGAATGCAAAAATAAAATTAAATTAAATTAAAAATAATAAATAAATAAATTTCATACATTAAAATAGACTTTGATATACAAGTGATATATAGGTAATCAATTCGTCATTGTTAGTAATTTGAATACCTTCATTTTAAAATTTAGGATAGTTATTTTTGCTTTAATAAGTTTTAAATTTAGAGATAGACTCCGATTCTTGTACCATAAACACAATGAAGTTTTAAAATTATTATTTCATTATAAATATAAATAAAATTTTATATCGTTATTTATTTTTAAAATATGTTCTTTATATGTAAAAATTATATTCAAACATCTATTTTGAGAAATTGTCATCTTTTTAGATTATTTTTAATTTTAAAATTGACAGAATATTCCCTCCATCCCATAATAACTACAACAACTTTTGACAATTGTGTGACACGGATTTTAAGATGCATGAAAAGTATATTAAAATATTTTATTTTTAATTATTTTTTTCTTTTAAGTATATGAATATGTTATATTTTTAGTTATAATTGAAATATTATAAAAATATATTATTCTAATATAATTTTATCTAATAATCCAATATTATGTCCTTCAACTTACTCGAAAACATCTTATAACATATTTAGCAGTTTAATTTAGGTTATCATATTTAATAAATTGACATATTTGTTTAGCACATTGCTTCTAAAAACATTTTATTTACAAAAAATAATATTAAAAGTAGTTTTAGGATAAATTTAATCATTTATCATGGTTAGTGGTAATAATTTGAGTATAAAAGAAATAATTATCAAATAAATTGCTTACCCATAAAATTTTTTAAAAAACAACACTTTATCATCATTTTTTTCTTATATGCATCAAAGTATTGTACATCACTTATGATTTATTACAAATTAATTGTGCCAAATATTTCAAAATAACTTTTTTTTATTAAATAAACCTAAATTATATTATATAAACTATGACAAACAAAGAAAATAATGCATTATATGATCTCAAGGTACAACAACTAAGAGACAAGCACTTAATTGTTGAGATAGAAAGAAATAAAAATCCATAATTACTTACCAAGTACTCATTTTGTTTCAAACTATGAGAATCTTATTCATTTTTAAAGAATTGATTTGACATATATGGTATTTTAAATTATATAAATTTATTTTATTATAAATATAATTATGAAATTTTGAATTATCTAAAAATAACATTAACTATAAAAAATAACTCTTTTCGAAATTCATATAAATTCATGTTAATTTCAATTGTAGAAGGTTTAAATTTGAACTTTTCAAAATTAATAATACCCTAATATTTTGGAACATAAATATTTTAATTTTAAGAAAGAAAAAAATTAAAATATAATACTGATATGATATATTATACATGATACATTAAAACATATAAAAAAAGTCATATAACAAGATGTCATTTTGTAAAATAAAAAAAATAAAATAAATAAAATGACATTACTTTATTAAAAATACTAATCGTACTAGTTATCGTGGCCCAGCAGAGTAAGATAGAATTCATCCACACATCATCGTTTTTAATGAAAGGCTTTCAATTTATAAGTGGATAAAAACTTAATAAGTCGGTCTAATTTTTGATTTTTCATTTCCGTTATTTTTTGGACATAATTATTATTTTTTAACTCGATATTTAGATATACAATTTAACAGGGTAAGATGTCTACTTTACATGACTAATTGAGTGAATGATAGTGTTAAATACAAATAATAAATTAAATAATTATAATGTTAACCGTAAATAACTTCATTATTTTTCCATTAATATTAATATTAATTAGAACTTTACTGCATGCAACCTTTCAATCATACATATTAGTGGAATTTGAATAAATTTTACACAAGTGGTTTGCCTATTATTCATGCTTTTGATTTACAATTTTGCCACTCTTAAAATAAAATTATTTCTCGACTCGATCCAAATTGAAGACTTACTAAGAGTTAAAAGAATTATTTCACTTGACCCATTATTTACTCACTTAAATTTTTAAATACATGTATTAAATTAAATAATTATAATATTAATACAATTAAATTCATTATCTTCCGCCACTATTTTTATTTACTATAACTTTATTAAACACGCCATTTAGAAAAAAAATCATATATCTACTTACAAGTGTTAAGAAAAAAAATTTATTTAAAGAAAATGTTACATCTTAAAAATTTATATTAATGTACTTAATTTTCTTAAAAAATTAAAATTATTTCAATTAATAATTAATAAACTAAATTATATAAAGTATAAAGTATAAATTATAAATTTTTAATTCTAATAAAATAATAAATATTTGTATGCAACAGTAGAACTAGGTTTTAAAAAAATGCGTACTGTAGTTTTGTAGAGACTTTATATTCACGGCGTCGTTTCTTACGAAAGGCTTTCAATTCCATGAGGAGGAACTCAAATCTCAATGGTTTCCATTGATGAAACTTAATAAGGGATTGCCATGAAACCCTCGTCGAAAGACAGATATTACATACTGCGGATTTGATTCACCAGAAAATTGTTAGCAATTTTGAATCAAAGCTAAGACGAAAAAGACAGCAATGGCACCGAAGAAATCAAAACCCCTTGCTTCTTCTGTTAGTAATAGCCGAGTAGTAAATGACGAAGATTGTGTTGAAGTGATTCCGGGAAAAAGTACACAGCCACTCGACCACTGGGCATTTCTGGTAATGACTTTCTCCCCCATCCATACTTTCTCAATGTGAGTTTGACAAATTTATGCATCTACATTTGCATTTGTGGGTATTGTACTTCTTTCTGAAATTTTCTTTGGCTTTAGATTGCTCAGGAAATGAATACTTGTGATATGTTGGTCTTTTAGGTTAAATTTGGGATATATTCAGGTTATTATCTCTGGTAAGTTTGGAAAATGTTGAACTAGAAGCTATAAGTTGTTGCTCTGGACTTCCAAGTGGTTCGCATAGCGGTTGTGAGCTCCAAGATAAGTGCTTGAGTAAAATTGGTGTGGGTGACAATGAATTCCTTGGGTACTCACACATAGCAGTTTACTATGGGATTAACCAACATGGGCGGTTGGTGGGGTACTGCATTCACCTGTTGGTTTGCCTCGCACCCTAAGGGCAGTGGCTGGGGTCAAGTTCCATTTTTGGTTATGATAGTATAAACTAATACAAAAGTCCTTAACTTTAACATGAAAATTACATTATTATGCCACCACCACCACTAACTAAACAATCATTCTTAGGAATAAGCATGGAATGAAAATAAAACAATCCACAATATTCACGGATTTTCTAAAAGGCACTCTTTTTGTGGAACAGAGGGAGTAGCATTGTTCAGCTACTGGTTTGATGTCTTACTTTTTCATTCTTTCTGGTTTTAAATGGTGCTTGGTTTGTTTTATGGTGATCTTATTCTTTATTGCTAGGTATCTTGATATTACACTATAAATTGTAGCTTCTCCATCCCTTACCATCATTCGCTGTTTGAATCTTGGTTGCTTTTTGCAGATTTTATGAGACCAGTCTGCATCTATTTGAGTATCTCATTAGCATTGTTATTGGCGGAAATTGATCATTTAATTCATGGACATTGTTTGGTGTAGTGCATGGTTGTCCTTTGTCATTTATGCCTTACATTACTCACCTGCTAACGGAATATATGTTCAGGATGAAATTGAGGCGCCAATGTGGGTAGATCTTACATCAGAAGCTAAGAACTCTTCACATGAAAAGTCAGTGTCTCTACCATTCGTAATGTATATGTTTTTAGGCTCCATGTTTTCACAGTCAGCTAAAAACGAACCCATCTGTTGAATCTAATTGTCTTTTCTATTGCTTTGCAGTGATGATGGGTGGTTCCAGATAAGCCATCCGTATGTTTTTTCCTCTTAATTCCTTAATAGCTTCATTTTCTTATCATATTAGATATGCATTTAATTGATTTAGAACTTTGTATAACCCAAATGACTAAATATTAAGGTTTCATCAATGCTCTTCACGGGAATTGATTTCTGCGTTTTCTCATTCTGGTGAGGTCTGCATTAACTCAATATTTGGCGCTGAGGGACCTTCTTCTCCAAAGCTTCCATCCTCGGTCTCAAGGTCAAGAGGAAAAGATTACAAAAGCAAGAAGTGGGCACAAACAACTAAGCAGCACCCAGTGAAGAAATTAAGCAGTAAACCTTCACGGGTGAATTCAGGTTATGTTAAGCAGATAAAGCCTGGATCAGGAAATGAAAGACCAAAAACACAAGCTGGTTCGCAAGCAGGTTCGGGTTGTGAAAGCAGTTTATCTGAAACTGCTGGTCGGAGTTATTCCAGAACAAATCCCAGTTTTGGGCGATCTATGTCCAACTCAGATGCTACAGTTCTTAATGAAGGTGAAGGAAGTTCAATAAGCACCATTACATCTGAAAGTAACGTGCAAAATCAGCAGAAATCACTCGAGGTATCTCGGCAAATTAATGGTCACACTAGTGGGCTCTTGTCGTCTCTAAGGATTAGTCTCAGAAAAAGTTGTGTTACAAGACCAGCATCACGGGTGGAGAAATCCCGAGTGAGGAAATCAGAAGGCTCTTCTTCAAGTAAATCCAGTGTTGGCTCCTCTTCATATCCTGGTGGCTATGATGGTCAGAACAAGACTCCAGATAGTAGAAATATTATGAGAATCATTCAAGTGCCAGAGAACAAAGTGAAAGGTCCAAGCGTGTCAAAGGCCCCTACTGCCCAATTTCAGAATATACTTTCTAATTCTAGACGGAGAATAGAAACTGTTAGTAGGAAGTTTGTTAACCAAGAAACTTCGAAAGCAAAGGTGAGACTCTGCAAACTTGAACCAGTTTGGTTGGGTTAATTGAATAATGTGCAATGGAATTGAGATGCTGAAGTTATCATGAACTTAAGGAATGTTACTACAGGCTCATTTCATTCCAAAATCTGAGATACATTTTAACATGATGACTTGAGGAATAACTTTGCTTTTCCTAACATATCTGTATATACAAATGTTGTAGTGGTGACATATAGTTTTACAATCAACGTAGAATAAGTAATGGCATATTAGTAACATCATATCTCTTTATAGCCTAAAACCAGAAATTTATTTTTAATTATAGAATGGACTAAAAAGAAAAATGTATCTCTACTTTTGGAATGGAGGGATTACTAAGAATTGATAAATTTCAACATTTGATTATTACATAAACAACTTATGCTCTGAAAATAGGCATTAAAAGATGGCATGTTCACGTGATCAGTCTCGATGATGCTGTTTATTAGATGTAGTTTTGATATTTAAATGTTCTTGCAAACAGACTGCAAGCATGTTTTCTGAAATGCTCCTAAAATCTTGCAGGTTCAACATCGTTTTCTACATTCAAAAGTGCTGGCCCCACTCAGGATCAATGAACAAGATCGGTCTATTGCTGCTAGAGCCAAGGACAAAGCTCGAGTGGACAATGCATGCAATAGACTTCCAGGAGCTGATAAAGAGAACGCATTAAAGATAACGACTATGAGTCAGAATTCCATGACCAGAGGAAAGGTATCCAAAGCCACGGTGCAGGTTCAGAAAGCAGCCAAGGGAAGCATGACAGTAAAGAATATCGGGGGAAAGCAGGTTGGTCCAAAGCTATGTTGATTTCCCTAACTGTTGCCCTTTTGGATAATGTTTCCAGTCTAAATACTCATTCCTAAACAAAGTCTTCATCTGGAACTCAACTTTTGAAGAAAGATCGACTTTAATTTAATCAATGGCCAAACATAGAACTTGATTTAATAACATGAGATTTACTACACAGTTTTAAAATGGCTGCCATTTCCGGAAAGGAAAGTTAGGCTCTTAACTTGAGGAGCATCTTATGTATGCTTTCTTCATAACCCGTTTGCTGAGACTTGACGAATGATGAGGAAGGCGATAGCCCAAGTTTTAATTATTTATTCTTTAATGTTTTTGATTGGGTAGAAAAGAATGTAATTAGGATTTTATTTTAATATTTGGGGATTAGTAGTTTAGTTATTTTATTAAGTTGTTATGGTAGTTTGGTCTGTTAATCATTATTAGGGTTTCCTACTCCTTTAAATATGATGTATATTATTCGGTCTATTGAATATTAAAAATTGAGAGTTTTGATTATTATGAATCTTTGTATGTGGACACAAGTAATCTCTATCGAGACACCTCAAGACACTGATGTGTGGCTAATTACCTGTAAGAATAAGCAAAATTTATCCTTTCTATTACTTTCAGCAATTCTATCTCTTGTCCTGCATCAACGAATAACATCATGGTCTTTGGTTCCCATCCCATATTTGGGGCCACATTTACATGTCAAAAATGAAACATAAAATAACCCCTCCATTGTGAAGATACAGAGTTTTTGGATTTCGAAAGTAAATACAATATGGATTCAATTAATTCCAAATTCGGGTCGTGCAATAGTCTCGTCTATTGAAAGTGCTCTTTTCATTATATTGCTTGTTGATAATTGAAGTTAATTTGATCATCTTATAAGCTATTTTGGAATTACACTCCTGCTTTCCAGTTTAATGGGTTTTTGAATCTCTTAAATGCAAGTTAATTGTGACACCATTTTTGGCTGAAGGAGCATCTACAGGTCATGTCACCTTAATTTTGATTCAGCGTTCGGTTTCTTATGGTGCTTCTTGCAGGCAAATATCACGCGTCGAAGTGAAGCGAAGAAGTCCTCAAACATGGTTCAGTACATGCGGTAGGAGCAATGTATTACAAATGTATATATAGAGTAAACTTGGTTTCAGTTTATCCTGTTGAGCCAGACTATATATATGATATTTTGGTTCATATGGCACCAACCCAATGTAATGCAGAAAAATTTTCCTACTGTTTCTGCTACTATTGTATCCATTTTCAGCTATAGGCACATGTGGTCTGAGCTTTGGGCTGTGACCTTTTTATTTTGGTAATGCACCTTTTTCTTTGTTGAAACATTAGGTTTGCCACTGGGTTTGTGGTCATTGAAGCGAAATTTGATAATTTGAATTCTTCGGCCATTTTCTATGGGATAGTCTCCCTGGCTACCGAGTGTAATAATTAAATAAAAAAGTTAAAATTTATATTTAAATATGACTACCGTTTTGTACAAAAAATAGAGTGAGAGGTATTTGCTCTCAATTTGCTCTTCCCAGCGTTTGAATTGAACAGGATTTTGAATACGTTAATGATTTGGAAATTTCACAGAAATTAGAAATATGTTCTTCATGGCTACAACACAAAAAAAAAATATATATATATTGGGAGTGTCCTCTCTCTAAACAGAACATAGAGAGAGAGAAGCTCCCGTCCCTCCCACTTCACCATCCTTTTCGTGCAATGTAATCGTTACCATAAAAAAATAGTAAAATACAACCTTTTTTTTTTTAAATTACAGATATATTTTTAATTTAGTATCATAAAATAATATTATATTTTTAATTTATTATTTAATTGTACATATAAATAATATTTTATACTTCTTTTAAAAAAAATTGTTTTTAAAACATGTTCTTTAACGCAAAACTTGTAATCAAATATTTATTAAAAATAATTATTTTTAAAAATATCTTTAATTTTAAAACAAATACATTCTTTACGCTCTGACTAAGCCACCCGTATGAACCATGAACTCTGCCAAAGAAAATTGGAATTGATGAAGTTTGCTTTTCGTGGTCAAGTTGTTGGTCTTTGATTTTGATTAAAACTTTGCGATAAAAATACTGGCTTGAATCTTAATCTCCTTTGAATTATTTAACAGGTTGAAGAATTAACTTCTCACAAATATCTCTTTATTAAGCTTTTAGATAAGCCGTTCCAAAACAAGTCTAAATCACTAGAGCATAATAACATTGGGTGCCTAAATCCAAATTACAAAAGTCCAACCAGAAGAATATAAACCCAACATCCACTCGGCAAATATACACATTAATCAACCCCTGGTGAGTAAAAACAACTATCAACCTTTCCTTGTCTATGCTAAAAACATGTATCAGATGAGCCTGTGAAACATAAGGCAGGCCAACTTCGACATAAGGGGATGCATACCTTGGTGATTTCTTACCTTCTTAAGGCACCATAGTTCCTTGTTACCTACAAACAGATTAGCTGTCAGATTCAACTCTATGTATTCATGTAATAATGCAGCACTCAGTGGACAATAATTTGATAAATTTTGTAAAAATATTTGCATAAGAGACATTCGATTTGGCTTTACCCTTCGTAGACAAGGAAAAAAAAATATTAATTAGTCGCGTCAAAACTGATATTGTGGCAGATGCATAGAAAGTTTTATCCGTGTTTTTCACTTCTATTTTCCTATAACAATTTATGGACTCATAGCAGGACATTAATGTCTTACATGCCCGAACTTTTGTGGTGAAAAAGAACTCAGTAACTAGAAGTTAAGGAAATAAATTGAAGACCAGCATAATATACACCTTTTCAATAGGAAAGTATCATAATAGCCTATTATTGTTGAGAGATTACTTTACTGCTGTGATAGATGACTTGTGTAAAACGACACCTCATTTGAAATTTTGCAAGTTGAAAGTATGTCTAAATGAAAATATCATGTTTAAAAAAATGGTTAGGGCCTTATTTAAATCTGCTATGCATTAACAAAATTATGGCATATCATCTCTTGTTTAACCTTACATTTTCAATACTTCTAAAACGCCAACATTGTGTAGATAGTTCAGTTCAAGTACCAGATTTAAAAGTATGAGATGGCACAGAAGCTTTTACAACTAACTTTATAATACCACTTCAAAATATAAAATCATCCTCTTGCTGAAAATTTTAGGCATGTTTTCTCTAAATCCTGCAGCTCACACCATGCAGCTACTATTAATAAAATCTTCTTCATGGTGCATAATAGAGTAGTTCAACCAAAATAATGTAATGTGCATAAGATGTAAAGGAGCAACGTAATATTCAGCATAAGCTAGGAGCAGAAAAGCAAGGAGAGTACCAATGAATTTTAGAAATAGTGAAGATTTTGATGCTTGAATCAGAGAGCACAAGGAAATTTTTAGGGTATACTTGAGTCTTTTAGGAAAGAGAAACTTTGAGCAAAAATTTGTTTTAAAGTTTTACTTACCCTGGGTTGAGGCTTATTAGTTTTCTTTCTGACATCATCGTCATCATCATCATCATCATCATCTCTGTTCATAAGCATTTGTTGAATTGAAGATGAAGGCTTACTATCTGCTGCCTTCCTTCCCCTCTTAGAGGTACCTCTACCTCTTCCACTTGGAGCAGCTCTTTTGCGGCTATTGCTTTGTTGAAGGCTTTCGTTATCATCCTAAATAGGGAGAAATGGCAATCTGACTCAATAAAAATTAGCACATTGTAATATCCTAGTTCCATGTGCTAATGTGAAACTTTTACATGGCAAAATAATCATTCGGGAGGAGTGACAATAACTATGAGATATCAGAATTAAAGCATCTTTACAGTCATTGTTAGATGAAAAAAATAAAACAACAAATTAGATCATCGATGATCCATACCGAACTGTCAACAATTTCATTTATCTTGTATTGTACATCTTCTTCGCTTGAGGCAGAATCCACGTTTTCCTCATTAGCAGCAATGCTTCTTACTGAAGCTGTAGCAGCAACTGATGTAGACCTGAAGTAATTAAGTAAAATATGAAATTTTTAACCAACATTTTCCAGCATAACAGATGGTATACTTTCACTTTGTTTCCCAAATTAATTCCATTTTTTCGGTTATTGAAGGATTAGAAAAAAAGACACACTGCCAAAATATTTTTCTGACATGCTGTGTCCTATTATGTAACAGACATGCCAGCACTATTAACTATTAGAGCACGTGTATAACTACCTCTCTGACTGACGGAAACGCATAGCTGCATCAAGGGTTGTCTGCTTCATGCTATTAGAGCCTCTGCCCCTTCCCCTACCCCTGCCCCTTCCTCTCGTAGAAGTTTTATTAACTTCAGTAGTAGCATCATGGGAGGACCTAAAAGACTGTGATGCTTCTTTCCTGCGCTTACCAGCGGACTTCGAACCGTATAGTTGAGTGGCGTCCTCATCATCACTAAATGATACTGCACTTCCAACCCCTGCGCTACTTTTACTTCTGATAGCCTTCATTAAATTTAAGACAAAAAGATCTAAATGCACATCACATTTGCAATAACCAAAAATAATAGATTTCCACAGGGATAAAAATTATTATTATTATTATTAGAAGAAGAAGAAGAAGAAGAAAAAAAAAAAAGAGGAAAATTTTACAGCAGCCTTGAGTGAGAATAAACTACCTCTAAGGACTGTGAACTAGAAGTGATATTTGGGGCGTCTTTAGAGTGGGCCCTTTCCTTCACACGTTCCTGCACATGCTAACTCAGCAACACCATGTCTTACTAAAAATTAACACAAATTTGAGCTACTTACCTCTAAGCACTCTCCCACTTTGACGATTAGATCTTCCTCTTCAAAGTTCTGAGCATCTGAATCCCTAGCAATTTTACTCTGATAAGACAGGAAAGAGTGATTTCTTTTATTCAGAAAATATTATAAATACGTAAATGCAGATACAATAAGAAAAAGACATACGGCATGTCCATCTTTAAGGAAAACCATCAGCAAGTTTCTTTCGGAAAAAAGAGGAACAGACTATGAAATACTTACACGAGTTTCTTGGAGGTTGTATTGCAGACAAGAGTAAAATGCCAACTTGTCATCCTTGTTAACAAAATTGTGCAAGGCAACATCCAAATCACTAACCGGAAGGATCTCCATTTTCTGTAAGATGAAAGTTGTTTGGAAGGGCTAAGGACGGATATGAATAATACAAAAAGAATAGCATAAAATGATTTTTCTCATTGGCAATTCTTTTGCTACATAGTTATTTTCAACTCGATCTAGTGACTGAGAAAGAAACAAAATCAATAAAACGAAAAGTGAAAAACTAAAAGGTGGAAAGTTCTCTTCCAGTGTGAACCCATAAAAGAAACTAATAATGATATCATTATGTGATTCCTTACCAGATTATTCTCAGCAACTAAAGCCTCAATATTTTGCTGATTCAGTTCTTCAGGTCGAAGCCGTTCAGAATCATCAATTTTTGCTGAAGTAAACAGAAACAATTAGACCACCGTAATAAGAGAAAACTTCTATTATTACAAATGCCTAAAAGGAAAGTAATAGAAAGGAAACTAAGAGCCCCATAGAGGGTGAACGTTACCTACGCTGTGACCTTTTCTTGAAGCCTTTGAAAAAATGAGTATATCCTGGGGATTTGCAACCTAAAAAAATCTGAAATTAGTCACTTACCTTCAGAGAGAGAGAGAGAGAGAGATTTAATGTAATAGAGCGTTATACTACATATTATGATTAGTGAAAGATAATACCTTTCCCACATACTTTTGCCCAAATCTTTGAGGATTTATCGTCATGAATCCAGAGTAATCAACCTGTCAAATCAAACAGGTACAGTAACTGGGAATGCATACAAAACCTGGTGAAATAACTAGCAGAGAGGAGAACCAGAGATGCTGAGTGTGCCATAGACTTCAGGTGGGTTTGGATGTGGTTATCTTAGATACCCGGATATCTGGCCTAGTCATTGGGATGAATGATTTGGATGAAAAGTCATCCTAGAATGACTGACCCCTAGTCATGGCATCTAAACTGGTCGTATCAGATAACACCATCCAAACACACCCTCAGTGTTAGTATCATTCTAGTAGGGGCAAGTATACCTTTACTCGTACTAACGGAAGCTTGAGCTCTGATTTACTATTAACAGATTTTTGGCTAGACTTGTCTATTAGATTTCTGACCTACAAAAATCACAAATCAGACAATTCATTTAGTAAGAGACGAAAACAAAATGAAATTAGAAAGTGCAAATTATTCATAAATTATGACATCTGTTCACAAATGTGAAAACAAAAGAAGAGAAATCTACCACTTTGTCCAAATGTTCAAGAATTGAATTTTGGTCATTGGGATCAATGTCAGGTTCATCTTTCAATACTATCTGCATCATGAACTTGAATAGCTCAAATTATGACTCAAATTATTTCATATATGAATATAAACAGACAAGAGCATACCTCAGTATATTCAAATGGCCTCACTGAGTTTAAAGGTATCTTGGTTGGTCGATATTGATTACCCTTCATAAATATGATTATTTATGATATGTAGAAATAAAAGTGAGCAACCTTCATTCAAGGAAAATTATGGAAGAGAGAATGAGTTGATACGAATGCCCAAAGTCACCTTAATCTCTATAAGTAGTACATGTTTAGGCTTTGACTCTCCATCAATTAGTGATGTTGCAACAGAAGAACCTGGCTGCGTAATGTGGAAACCCATACCTGGAACTTCCTACTAAGATAGAAGTTTTATTTTAGTTAGGCTCAGTAATATACCATGGCTAGTTAAAAGAAGAAACATCTATAGAAACGGCACCTGAGGATCAACAAGACATTCATGTTCGTGCCCCCAAACTATGAAGTCCAGGAATCGCGGTAGAAAATGTTCATTTATGGCATTTTTAGGATTCGTCTTCACTCTGCAAAACCCAAAGAAATATTATTGCTTTACTATCACCATCACTATAAATAATCAAAAAAAGAAAAATGATCAAAAACCTGTTTTGGTGAAGCACAAGAATATTGAACCAGTCGGACACTTCACACCCTTCTTGAGCTTCAGGTCGCATCCATTGTACAGCATGTGGGGTCTATGGCAGGAACAAGTAAAATAAACCCAAGATGGAACTGTGAAAACCATCAATAAAAGTCTTTAATATTAAAATAAAATTTGAAAAATCCAAACAAGTACCTGGAACATTCTATTCAAGCGTTCATCTCTAATGTTTCCCAGGCCATAAAGAGCTACCGAAGTTGAACCCTGCAATGCATAGAGTATCTAATTATTCTGCAAAGAAACGTGTAACTGCCTTTTACGATTTATACCCTCTCGTTCAAGAGGTCTGCAAACTAACCTTCCTGATAAGAATGGGGTAGAGAGTGATCTGGCCAACCCCAGAACCTCCAAGAACCATTTTCCCAAAATAGTTCACAAGATTGCACGCTGAAAGGATATCGACTGCAGAAAGGTTATCCTATCACAAAATAAGATAGATAAAAGGATTAATAATTAGAGGTCAAGAGACAATTATGATCACGTTTCAAGAATCATAACATGGCATTTGAAGACCTTGTATGACCAAATTATACAATAAAATTAATACAATCAGTACCACTCCAGCAGGATCATCATGATTTCCATGAATACTGAACACGGGCAAGCCCACATTGAAATGAGGATCTTCATAATTCACATGACCAAATCTGTTAAGAGATATTCTGTCAGAAAGTCATGACTACAGTAGAAACAACTTCTACGGTAATATTACTCTTTTCTTCTCTGTCTGAGTATTTCAAATTTCTTATTTTAAAAATCTATATTACATTAAAATGTATCTTCTACATTGCCTTAAAAATCCATTTCAAATTAACAATTTTCAATGTACACTCGATTTGGGGGTGAGGGAGACAGTGAATATATGTTTAAACACATCAGTAGATACTATACTAAAAGATGTGTCGAAACCGATTGTGCTACACATTTATGTTTCAGCTTTATTTTTCCTTTACTAGTTCCCGCCACACCCCCCTCCTCCTCCTCCTCCTCCCTCTTTGGGGAGTGGGGGTAGGGGTATAGATTTAGGAGGGACCTAGTTGTGACATGTAACAAATGATAGAGAAACAAGAAATTTCATCGTTTCTTCAAATAGTGAAATCAATGGCTGTATAAAGACAAAGGAATGCATTTACAACCAAAAAGAGTGTTAATGGATCAAAATTGTGAAACACATACAAAAAATATTAACGTCTCAACAACTAAAGCCAAGTATTTTTATTTATTTATTTATTGTAATTTCTCACTCATTTGTTTCTTTGTTCTTACCCTGTCTAAGGTTTATACAGGATAAGAATGTAGGGATCAAGTGAGAGAAAACATTAATTTTCAGGTCATGGGAGATGAGCTTCACTAAATTGAGCTTGAATGCATCACGGAATGTAAGTTAATCGACAACATGTGCAGCAGGAGGTACACCTCTTGATGTGCTCATGGTCATACGCAGTTAGATAAGCTTAAGCTCATAATCCTTTATTCCTTTTTCACTTACTTTCTGTTTCAAATCGAGAAAGATTTTATTAATAGGGGATATCAAAATCAGGGGTGGACAAGTAGTCCATCGAGAAAAAGTGGAAAATAAATGTCGTTACTCGTTTACGCCTGATTCTAGTGAATATCAGATATAGTAAGCAATTTCCTGGAAATCACCCATCGTGCCTGTAGAGAAGGGACATCCTTTCCCCGAGCAAATAAGGAAGATAGGTATTAGAATTTGCTTTGGTGAAGATATCCTAGAAATAGCTGCCATAAAAAGTTTAAATTATTCCTACCGCCAAAACCCCAAAATCTGATTAGTGAATACTTCTCTTTGAATTGATAATTGGCATCCTTTGGGTCCCTTCAATTCATAAATTTTGTGAAGAGATCATTATGATAAAACAGTTAAAAGTTCAGCCAATTTGCTATATAAAACAGAAGCTTAAATTAGCTTTGGAATCAAGTTTCCGTCTTCCTTTTTTCCTTTTCCCAATTTAGAATCTATCCTGATGAGTCCAGGCAGTCCTTTTTCTATTTTTGTAGCTTAAGTTCAGCTGGAGAGGCTATTTGTCTGTTGTAATTTTAACTTCTTTGCTTTAGGTTTGACTATTTTTACTAAAATTTTAACTTAACAAAAAGGATGAAGAGATCAATTATAAATTCTAATGCATGGGGCGTAGAGAAGACATTACATGTTTGCAAAGTTGACGGTCTGGTCACTGACAACTTGGAATTGTACTGGTTGATCATTAAGACAATAGCGCCGGAGAATCTCTATTGCCTTCACTAATGTTGACCTTGATGGCTTGTTCTCGTGAAAAAGATCACCACCAAGAAGTACAAAGTCCACCTGACACCACACTTGAGTCAATGAACAAAACTACACCCATATAATAAGTAGATAATCCATGAAGTATTGAAGATATATGTACAGTAAAATGTATAATGGGTAAATATACTAGATCAAAATAATCCAGAGTCCTTGACATGAGATACAAACAAAAACAATTGGGAAAACAATTACCTGTTTTTGCTCTGCTATTGAACAAATCTCTTCAAATGCCTGGAAAGAATCATGCCGCCTTATTTCATCCTTTTCCATATAGCCCAAATGGCAATCTGTTGCTACAAGTATTCGAAGTGTATTACTAACATCCTCCCTGAAACTGTCCTTTGTCAGATACAATTAGACCACCTCTGCTGTGACATAAGAAGATACATAATTTATTTTTGAAGAAGATACTTCCGTCCTGCATTACCTTGACGAATCACCCATTTGGACCAAGTATCACCTTTTCAAACCTGAAATAATAAATAAATTGTACATGATAGATCAAACCATCCATCTTCGCCAGGCCAGACTCAAAATAAAATCCATTCCCAGTTTTCAAGCACAATATGGTTCCTATGATAAGACTACCATCTAGAATATTTAGATATTTCCAGAGACTTAGAAACCTTCAAAGCAGGAACAAGGAGGAGTATTATAATATTCCCTCTGTTCCAAACTTAAGAGTCTAGATATATATTTTTAAAATGATGACTTTTAAGGTGAACTCTATTCCTACAAACATATACCTAAAATTAGCTAGACATGTAGTAGTAATGGAATAAACGAGATCTAGCTCTAGCTCAAGTAGTACCCCTTGCATCTTCTAACGGGGAGAACAGGGATTGAATCTCGTACGGGACTTAATGAAGGCCGTATTATCTTGTTAAACATACATCCAGTTACCAGTGCAACCTATTTTTTGTCGGGTTGAGATCAGGTTTTATGTCCAATGTCCCAGCACCCACCTTTAATAAATAAATAAATAAAAATATAGTAGTAATGATTTGCTGGATGCTAGTACTGAATCTACTTAGACAGCGATTACATATGTTGGGCACTTTACGGTTTAAAATTAGAAATGTATCTCTAATTTTTTGAAGCAGACAAAAGTTTAAAACGGAGGGAGTAATACATAATAATTACATACACATCGATTTAACAGGAACAGAAATGTAAATAAAACTATATGTCTTGACTAATAATACTACTAAATAATGATAATCAGACATAAACCCTAGAATAACAATATCCGCCCAAATTAGAAGAAATTTAGCAGTAAACACATCAAGTATACAACCAAGTCTGTTTGGCTAGCGAGAAATTGCAGCTTGAAAACTTAAAACGGAAACTTTAAATAACAGAATAAACGTTGGGAGCAGCTACAGAAAGCGAGGCTCAAATATACGGAGTGATAGAGAAATTTTTGAAGAGAGATGTAAATACCTTGCCGATGAATTGAAGTGTAAAGGAATTTCAGCAGCAGCAAAAGACGACCTATCGGAGAATGTTTGGGACGATGACGAGAGAAAGGCGGGAATTTAAAACAGAAAGTTCTGAGAATATACTGTTACTTCAGAAGCGAAGAAGATGTAGTAGTCAAGGAAAAGGAAAGGAACGGAAAATTGACGGAAGTTAACAGCGCAGCACTAAAACATCTGTAAAGTATATTTGGTGGGCCCAGTCTAATGGGCATATTTGTCCATTTGTATCAAACCTTAGGCCGAACGAGGCGAGCTCCGCTCCAGAGTCCAGACCGATAAGGGTTCAGACCCTGCGGACTTCAAATTCTACCCAATAAGTATTCAACTTTGCATCTTGATCACTGAATGAAATTTTCTACCACTTTATTTGAGGATGTAATGATTACTCTTTTCATTTTTCGGTAAAGTACGGGTTCACTCTACATATTTTGCTCTTAATTTATTGATTTATATTTCTTCCTTGTCCAGTTGATCCATTAGAACAATTAATCAAAAAAAATAAAATAAAACAATAGAATGATTAATCAAAATAAAACAATGGAAAAACTATTTGGACGATGGCATGATTAATTAGAATAAAATTACTAATTTAGTCATAAAAACTCATATCATGATGATAGTTGATAAATTTTAAGAAATAAATTGTTAATTTGGTCCACTAAGTTAAGATGATTGATAAAGGACACATTAGAAATATGATCAATTTTATTTATTCAATATATATATATATATATAATCAATTTTACCAAAAATTGATGAACTTTGAGACATAGAGAATTATTCATTCTGTCCCATACTGTTTGCAATCCATTTCACGAATGTGGACTATAAGAGGCAATTTATTAAATTATTTTATTTGTTTATTTTTAATATATTCATAAATTATAATTTAGTTCTATGGATTTATATACCAGAAGAAAGGGAGCAGAGGGTGCATTTCATTGGCTCTGTCAGGTGACCGGTCATGTTGGTAACTGGTTGAAGAGATTAGTTTGATTCAATGGCCATGATGTAAAGTTGGACAGCCAACGACTTGGATGAGAAGTCCGCATGAGTCTGGACACTTTGCACTCCGGAGGGAATCCGAACTCCACAAGAACCGATAACGATCTCTAACATGGATTTGGATCGCCTCCATCGCACCATTCATGCAATTCTCACAATCCACCACTATATATATATTTTTTAATAGTATAATTCAAATCAATAAATATTATTTAATTTTTAATATCAAATTACGTAATTATTTTTAAAATTAAAATAATTTAATAATTTTTTTACCATTCGACCAACAATTTTTAATAGTTGAATTTTTTTGTCAAATAGTTAACTGTAAAAATACTTTTAACAATTATAAATTTTTATAAATGTGATCCCCGTATAATAGATTATTGACTAACATATTCCAATCATTACTAAGAATTATATCGTATGTTAAAATCAAAAAAATGATGTATTAAATGAAATTGAGTGAAAAATATAATGAAGGATAGTCAAATTCAACAAATACAGTGAAGTTCTCTAAAACGTAGTATATTCAAAAAAGTTTGAAATTTAAAATAATATAATTTATTTAATTTAGTCAATATAATACATAGTCTTAAAAAGTATTAGAAATCACGGTAGATAAATTACAATATATTTCGTCAAATCAATAATTTTAAAAAAATAACATTATTTTATTTATTTATTTATAAAATTATGTTATAAAATGTGGGTCCCGTGTTACTCTCCATCCCTGATTCTCTATTGGATTCCTCATGTCTCCTTTCTTGTTTTGGATCATGTTCAAATTTATTCATACAGTTCAAATTTATTTCAAAGAAAAAATTAAATATTTTTAAATATTTAGCACGGTTTATTGATTATAAGCTATAAATGATGTATGCTAAATGCACATCAAAAAAATTAGTGATTAAGTTTTTTTTTTTTTTCTTTTAGTTTTTTATAAGTTATCAATTTATTTTGTAAATATATATCTTATACACAAACGATCATCACTAATTATGATAAATGATCAAAGTTACCTTTAGCCTATTTTTCATATTACTCTTTTTGTGAATAAGTTGTTATGGAAAAAAAAAATTGTCAAACAGATGTGTCAGTTTATTAAATAAGCATGCCTAAAATTAAACAACTAAATAAACTACAAGTTATTTTCAAATAAGTTGTGACAAATATGATGTTATTCCCAAAATACGTAACAACCTTTTGTAAACTCTTTCTGTAAATATGTTTTCCTTTTTGTTATTTTGATTAACAATTTAAAATCTACAAAAGCCTTTGTGTAATATCTACTTTCAATATTAAATTAATTGAGTGGCAAAGAAAATGCCACAAATACATACTACTAATGGCAATATGGGATATTCCAAGTCTCTGTAAATTAAGAAAAGAAACAAATAATAACAAATAGTAAAAAATTGTACATATGTTATAATTTTTTAAAAATATTTTAAAACATGGGATAGATTTCAATCTTCAAACCATTTGTTTGCTACTTATTAAATACTCCCGCTAAATCCATTCTCCCCCCAACCACCTCATTCTGTCTTATATTCTTTACTCGAACAAATTTGTACACGCTATATTGCCAGCATTCATCTCTCCCTCCCTCTGTAACACACAGATGCAGGCACGCAAACACACACTGGGAGTGGGGAAATGGCTAGTCATGAGCATGAGATTTCGCATTATTACAGCGACACCTCCACCGACCATGAAGATGACAATGAACAAGAATTACCAGAAGAAAACTCTCGAGATCACAACACCATGAGGCCCCACCGCCGGTGCGGCAGCTTATGGTTCAGGAGGAAAATACTGGGCCCGACCGCCTCATGGACCGAACGATGGAACAGGGCCTTCATGCTAGTGTGGGCCGCCGGACTGTTTGTGGATCCGCTCTTCTTTTACACACTCGCCATAGACGAGGCCTGTATGTGCCTCTTCGTGGACGGATGGTTCTGCATTTCCCTCACGGTTATCCGCTCCATTACCGATGCGTTATACGTATTGGACACGTGGCTGCAGTTCAAAACTAACAACCACCTTCAGCGGCCTGACGGTGGTGCTGATGTAAGAAGCCTGCCAACTGACACCAACACGGCGACTATGGGGCCACGGCGGTATTTGAAGATCAAGAGGGGGTTCTTTTTTGATTTGTTTGTCATCCTTCCTCTTCCCCAGGTTAGATTCTTGTATTAATTGTTTGTCAACTGTTTATTAATTAATATCAATTTATTCAGTAAAAATATCAGTTTTTAAATTTTATCGGTGTAATTAATTTAATTTAGATCAATTAATATGTTTGTTACTGGTGATGAAATATTGATGATTAT
>JAUMHB010102018.1:38731-53339 GCA_032359685.1 Pittosporum tobira
AACTACACCCGTATCTAAAACTTAAAGCTAGTAATTACACTTTAACTATGGTGGAACATAGAGAGAGAAAACTTAAAACTAGTAATTACACTTTAATTTTGGGGGAAGAGAGACCCACCACACCTCAACCGCACCACTGTCATTACGGCATCACCGATCACAATTACATTCAGAGAGAAAATATTTTTTTAATTTTTAGAAGAAAACGAACAATTATAAATAATTGCGACGTTTTGGTAAGTGAGGTTCTCTCACACACACACACACACACAAAAACAAAAAAATAAAGGTTTAAGAGAAAAAAATACGATGTATCAACAATTACATTCAATCTCAAAATCGTTGCGGATAAAAGAGAAAAAAGATTTTTAAAACTTTTAGAAGAAAATGAACAATCACAAATAACTGTGACGTTTTGGTAAGTGAGATTCTCTCTCTCTCACACACACACACAAAAAGTTTAAGAGAAAAAAATACAATGTTTTGGTATGTGACATTTGTAAATTTTTTTTCTTAATTGAAAATAAAAATTAATAAAGATCTTCGTCTTTTTTATTGATACATAAAAATATAAATAAATAAATAAGATCTTCGTGGCTTTTATATCACCTACTACAAATAAGAGTAAATAAATAAATCATTGAAAAGTAAGAAACGCGTTTTGAACCGATTAGTGAGCCATGAGAAAATATGGAAAGGTGAATCATTGAAAAGTAAGAAATGAGTTTTGAACCAGTTACGAGAAATTAAATGTGTGGAAGGTGACATTTCTTGCATCTTAAGGATTCCGACCCTAATTCTACCCAAAAATCTTACATCTCAGCGCCTTCGTGTACATGCGCGCACGTGCGCGCACACACATATATAGCAAATTAAAGAGGACATGTAAGAAAATTCTTGGTATTTAACTTCGCCGCCTTCCTCTCTTCACCTTTCTCCCTCATTTATCTGCTTAAACTGCCATTTCTCTCTCTCCCTCCTCCGTTCGTTTTGTCAACCAAAATATTAATAAAATCCCAAACTACCCCCACCTGGTATATTCCCTCTCTTTCACCGGCTGAGGCGACGGCGTCATAATCATGGGGTGTGGTCTCTTTGCCTGCTTCGGCAAACGCTCTTCACATTCCTCGCACGACAGCTCCTCTTACGTTAACGCCACCGCCGACCTCAATGCCGAGGAGCTGAGGACTGGAGGTGCTGTGGTGGTGGAGCTCTTCTCCTCACAGGGCTGCGCCGCCTCGACGGAGGCGGAGCTGCTGTTCTCAAGGGTGGGGAGGGGTGACTTCCACCTAGAGGTGCCGGTGATCTTGTTGGCGTACCATGTGGACTATTGGGATTATATGGGCTGGAAAGACCCCTTTGGGTCCAGCCAATGGACCGTCAGACAAAAGGCCTACGTGGAGGCCCTACAGCTTGATACCATGTTCACGCCCCAAGTTGTGGTCCAAGGTAACGCCCAATGCCTGGGAAATGAACAAGATGCTCTGTTATCCTGCATAGCAGCCGCATCTAGACACAGACCTTCTCCCTCGTTCCAGGTTTGTAAAATGTTACTTTTAATGTTTGATCCATTTGTTTAGTAGTCCATTTTGTAAATTGCAATTGAAGTTTGTTCTTTTAACCAGAAGAATTTTGCTATACTTCGACAAATTTGTTGCGAAATCTGGAAATGACAGAATTTGTAAATACATAAAACTTTAAGTATCATTATTTTTTAAATTAAAATTAGATAAATTCATATTAACTTAAAATTTGAAAATGTAACATTACCTAAATTTGACTTCAAAATGTCAAAATTGGTGTAAATAAATGAATATCACTTATTCTATTCCATGATAAGAGTCTCATCTATTCAAATTATACATATTAGATAAATAAGTACATTGATTTCTTTTCAATCTTGATGAGAGCAAGAACATTGCCGTATAATGTGATATATTTATGCATAAACAGGCAACATACCAAAGACCGTCCCCAGATTCCCTGCAAGTGACCCTTACAGGAGCTTTAAGGTCCAAAGTGGACAGTCATGGTGCGGATATCATGGTTGCACTTTACGAAAACGGTCTGGTCACTGACTGTCCAGTGGGAGCTAACAAAGGGCGAGTTCTGGCTAATGACTTCGTGGTTAGGAGGCTCCAAAAGCTCACCTCTGTCAAAGACATCTCTGCCAAGAAGACAGTTTCAGGAACCTTGAATTTTCCTCTTTGGGAAGGTTTCAACAGCAACAAATGTGGCGTTGCAATCTTTGTCCAGAATGGACCACATCATATATTTGGTTCACAGAAAATTCAGTTGCCGGATAATCTATAAGTTTAAATGCCCTAATTGTGTGCTTCTACTGTCTAAATTCTAGCGGCAATTTTAGTTTTGGACTCTGGAATGCTTTCTATGTTTTCAATGACCAAATACTTGACTAGCATTCCAGTTCTTTTTGTGTAGGATTGTGTGCTTCGGTTTTAGTTTAATCAGTTTTTTCTTCAGTTTTCTTTATTTGATGACTTTTCGAGAAAGGATGTAGAGAGACAATCATTTAATCCTCTGATTATGAACTTTCTTATGAGATTTGGAATTGCATGCTCATTCAATTAATTTTATGTACACAAAATTTTGAGAATGGATCATTTTACTATGTAGCTGAAAAGTAAAAATTATGTTGTTAATTCAAACATGATCGATGAGGCCTTCGTAGGCCTCCATTGCAACGAAAAAGAAAAAGAAAAGAAATAAAAAAGTATAACATCCAACACGCAAAAAATTTATGCAACATATTAGTGTTAAGTTATTACTGTCACATAAATTTTCTAAGAATGTCGGATGTCATTCAACGTTAACATTAGATAAATAATATTATATATAAATAAATGAAATTCATCTGTTCATGACATAGGTGAAACTTAAAAGTGAAAGAGGGACAAGAAGAGGAAATTTTGTACACATTGAGTCATTGACAGAGTTGCATTTTCATGCAAACAACAATTATCGCTCGAGTTATATAAATGATGAGCCCTTAATAAGGTCCCCAATAACTCAAAAAGGCAACCATCCTCAAAGATTCCTCCCCTTTAACCCTTTGATCATCGTATTGCGTTTGGTGAACCTTCACGGACGTGGTGGCGTCAAATGCGCTCTGAAACTTGCCTAGTTGGGCGATTGATGAACCAACCACCCGGATATTCCGTCCAACCGCAGCAAAATTGGATATATTCGCATGATCTTTAAGTTGAATTACAGCTCCCACTGTAATGGCAATGCAAGCTTTCTCTATAAGTTTCATATATATCTTTCCTGAAATGAGCTCTCCTAGATGAAATTATGTGGTGATTTATACCCAAAGGTTTGTCTTAATTCAAGGGGCGATAAGGTGAGACAAAGGATGCATGTCATGCCTTTGGTTTTCTCTTAGCGCGTTCATGAACCTTTTTCAGAGTTACATGCTCCCATACTGCCACCATGCTTTCCAATTTTTGTCTTGCTTCCTGTGTCACTTTACGTACCGTCCAACTCTCAAGAATCATGAGTAGTTGGGCTGTTCGTGAGCCCAGCCCAACTGAGCTCGTGTGAAGCCCAGGTAGATTATCTTAGTTCGTATATAGAGTTTTATGTTAACGGGTGAGTTTGAGTTGAGAATTGTTTCCAAAAATATTTCTAGCTACAAAATAATTTATTCAAAATTTAAATTGATTAATGTTAATTTGAATTTAAAATCTTTAAAATTAATTTTTTAAAAATCAATTACTGATATATCTTAAAATAGAATTAACAATACTAGTATTATATTTGGAAACAAGAATAGTACTAGTATTTGCAAAGGCCTAGGGTCCTCTACGTCCCGCGTTCGGTTCTCGAGTTATAGAGTCAAGTGTCTCCTGTTTATCTTGGAACAATGTTTTGTGCTTATTGCGAAGCTGACTTGATATTCTATTTCAGCCGTTTTTTATGTAGTGACTTGTACTATTTGTTAGAAAGAAGAAAGGTGCAATTTGTCGTAGAACCAAATTATAAAATAAATACTAAATAAATACAAGAAAGGAAGAATATGGGATCTAATTAATTAATTGGGTCCCCAGTAAATGAGGTGGAAGAGGTGCTCTGTCTTCTCCTTTCCTCTCCACCGATTCTCGTCCCCTATAATCCGGCTGGTATTTGCATATTGATGATGATCCTGTGATGATAATTCTGAGGAAGCAGAATGAGGATGATGATGATGTTGACTGGTATTTATGCTGTTTTGCTGCATCCTCATGGGCATTGAAGCCTCAAACTTGCATGTGCTGGAAATAATATTTTCATTTTCACCCATCTTAAATGTCTGTAGAGACTAAATCACACTCGCTCTCTCTAAATTGTAGTCATGGATGAGAAAACAATGATTTTATAGAGTTGCAGAGGTTGTTCATATAAAACTGGTTGGTACGGGAGTATAATTAAAGAAAGGGTGGAGGGTGGGCCACTGGGCCTTGAGGTACCAGTGGGCTTTATTGAACCGGTTTTATAGGAGTAATATAAAACCGTGGGTTGAAGTTGTTAGACTGTTTTTTGTAATCCGGTGGCGTCCCCTGCCAAGTGCCAACATTTCTTTTATGCTTAAAAGATATTTTTAATTCTGTGTTTTTATTATTTTTAAATATTAAATTTTGATAAAAAAAAAAATTTAAGTCGAACCTTAATGTTCATATATTTTTAAAAATTAAAATTTTCAATCAGCACAATGTAATTAATTGAACAAAAAAAAGGCATAATCAGTATTTCAAATACAAAAGCTCCAGAAAATATTTTATTTTTGACCTTGACTTTTTTGCAATTTTAGATATTGAAACCTAATCCCCAAAAAAATAAAAAAATAAAATAAAATCGAAATTAAAGCTCAAAATATATATAATTTTATAAATCAAAACTATTAAACAATGATAACTAAAAATATATTGTAAATAAAAATTAATTAAAATTATAAGGTAAAATAAAATTGATAAAATTTACATAATTTAAGATTTGATTTCTAAATATTTACATAGTTTAAGATTTAATTTATAAATGTTTTCTTTTGTTGGGGTTCAATATCTTATTCTGTCATATTAATCCAATGAAATTACGATATTACCATTAAGAAAAAAAACATGAAGCCACTTTCCAACCAAAATTACACGAAATTTTAGTCGGAATGTTCAATTTCTAAAAATGTATGAACATTGAAGTTCGATTTGAAATTTTTTTTTGGTCAAAGTTTAATGTCTAAAAATGATAAAAACATAGAGTCAAAAATATCTTTTTGCCTTCTTTTATTACATTTAAACTAATAATTTGGCTGGTTTCGTCATTCAAACGACGTGCTCTTTTTTTTTTTTTTTTTAAATTATTATTCCCTTGTTTAGTTTGTGATAATATATACACCTGTTTGATTGTAAAAGCAAATTATTATCACATCAGAGTGCTAAACTCATCAGGTTAATTTGTCTTTTTGTAAACACCAACTAAACCCTTAAATTTTAGTGGGCCCAACTTTAGTTGTGGATTTGCTTAACAGTCTAAACCGAATTAGGCACTAATTAGAAAATTTCTTGTGTTAGAGCGATTCCTTATTTGAAAGGTAAAACACACAAAAATGTTCACCACTCTACAATATCAGTTTAAAAGCTTTATTTTCTTTGTATATGAAAGACTAGTATAGTAATACACTCTCGTTCCGTTCTATGAAGATGTTTTTTTTATTGATTTAAAAAAATATATTGATTAACGAAAAAAATATTTAAATTTAAAATTTTAAATAATGAAATATGCGGTTAGAGTGATGGATCTTATTGTTGGATAAAATAAAAATAAATTAGGAAATCAACTTTATTAAAATCTTCTAAAATGAAGTATTTTAAAATTTTTAACAATTAAAACATTTAAAAGAGAAAAATATTACCATCTTTTCCGTATGAGAGAGGGGTTTTAACACACGTGAGATAAAATCGGTATGCAGTGTTAGAATACTTAAAGGTGGCTGTCCGTGTTGACACGTTGTAACTAAAAAGTCTAAAACCACCGGCTTGGTGACTAGTGTACATTTCACTGCTGTGCTATAATCAAAGATTTAAAAAAGTAGCAGCCCTCTAAGTTGACATTAAGCATGTTTTGTTGTATGACTCGTCTTAATTCAGATGGCTAAAGAAGTTATGATCCGAAACACCAGGCACAAGAATAACAATTACAACCAACATAGTTTAAATCGGATGTATAAAAAATTTAATTCTTCATTTCAGATATCAAATTCAAATTTTAGATAGAATAAATTATGTTGGGAGTGTTTCTTCCACATAATTCATGAATCCGTCGCAATTCAAATTGAATTAATTAGAATAAATAAAAATCTCGAGCGAGAAACAAAAAAAAAATAAATAACAAACAATTGCAAACCTTAATTAAATCAGAAAAGCGAAGCCGCAACTTAAATGGCGCCACCCAAATTTAAATATTTAAAATAACAATTTCTGCATTATTTATTATTCTTACAGTAAAACAAAGGTAATACTAAAAATCTTCACCTTCACAACAACTGTGTACTTATATTGCCTTGAATATATCTCTGTAAGTTAAATGAATTTATTTAAATATTTCAAAAACTTTAAACTAGGGCCTGAGTAAGACCTAATGAGTGAGGTGTCGGCCTAAGTCTAACTAAGAGGAGCCACGTCATATCCCGTCTGGGAATCTAAAAGACTCGGCAGCACCCAACTTCTTCCTCTCTTCTTCCCAGTCTTCTACAAACTCTGTAACATTACCATCCCAGTCATTCTCCTCGGGCTCAGGGACGTTGTTATGTGGTGAAGGTGCATCATAAACACTTTTGGATCGGCAATGTGGGGTCGCAAGCATGCTCATTTGCCCAAAGTGAGATATTTCAATGACAACTGCGTCGTCATCTACAGGGAGGGGTTGTTTCCACGGCTCACCATCGATCCTCATGAACGTGTGGTCTGCTGCACCCTTGTGAAACTCAAAACGTATTCTATTTGCCTACATTCACCAACAGAGAGGATATCTTAATTACGAAAAAAGCTGCTCTATCCCTTCCAAAATATAAGAAAGTTGAATATTAAGAAGAATACTTATCCATTTGATTCTAAAATCACTCGAATTGAATACAAAGAGATTATCAACATGAGTTTATATTTATACACATTTTAGACATTTTAAAGAAATTTTCTTTAAATGAATTACAAAATAAGTTGAGCACCACAACTCGGTGCTGATGCAATATATTTGTAGCAGAAGACAATCCAATACAACTGAACCACGTTCAATTTTTAAGAATTTAATTAGTCTCCTACCTGTGCAAGACGAGTGCCATGCCCCTTGGGTGTAAGCAAAACAAGCCCATGCCAAGCATCTCGAAAACCAACAACCTCAATAAGGCCATCATCAACATAAGGAGGAGTCAAATCCCTCTGTCAAAAAGCAAGATGAAAAGTCCATCAGTAGGTTAAAAGATTAGAATGTGCTTTTTCGGGACAAATAAACAGCCTCTGAACTATTTCTTATCTCCACCCTATTGGTGATCTTCTGCTTTTCATAAAATTTTAATCATCAAAACAAAATAAATAAATAAATAAAAAGCCTCTGCACTTGGTTCTATCATAGATTAGGTACTAAAAGATGTTTAGAAACTAACTGAATGCAGCTTTTTCCCAGAAGGTGTTCCCCAAGGATTCAATCCACCAGAAAAGCTGGGCAAGTTAAGACAAATAATAGACCTGATGCTGCATATGAAATGGTAAGTTTTAGTAATAAAAAGTATCAGATTGTTTCAAATCATTTTCCAAGTTTGGGAATAAAATGGAAAAACATATGCATAATTCAGTTAACCAAGTCTTAATTGACATAACAGGGACAAAATTTGAGTGGGCAAGCTACATATATTACAACTAGCAAAAGATACATCTGAGGTCAAATGGCGTGATCAACCAAGTAATATCTGACAGTAAAACCGTCAATGATACCTTCGAGATATGTGGAGGTCTTCCCACTGACCTGTTCTTCTCAGGATCCTCACCTTTGCCAGCTTTGCAATATTTCTATGACAGAAGAACAACAAATTTATCATCACCATGAAATGGACTACTAGTCGTTAAACACAAAATTAAATAAATACAAAAACCATGATCAATCTTTGAAGATTTAATCAGGTACTCAAATATATAGCATACTTACCGTGAAGATGGATGAAAGAGAGAAGCACAAAACCATCCTTGCGTACATCCGAGCTTTGCATAAGTACTCTGATCAGATGAATTAAAAGAAACAACATATTTTCAGGTTGCTGTAGCTTAAAGATAGTATACGCCCAAAACTAATCATCATTTCAAAAGGGAAACATCAGACATTTGTGTTGTAACATACAGGTCCACAAGACATTAGTAAACCCCGCTAAGCAAATTATAAAGTGCCCTGGCCTGGTATATTACAACTTTGAAATATAATCTATTTTATTAAGTCATCACTATTAAGTGAAAGCAAAGGAAACAACAAAAAATTAACTATATATTTGGGTATGTATCCCAATAGAGGAGATAATAACAGCACCTGGTTCACTAATTGATTTTTAAATTTTTCTGGATGTAGCTTCCTCTCAGTGTGAAAGCCATACGACACTTGAGCATCCATTCCTGCACCAAAGAAAAAGGGGGGGGGGGGGGGCGCCAATTAAGAAATCCAGATGAGAGAGCAACACAATATCAGACGATGTTGTGATGTTTAGTATGTTCAAAATATCAATAAAAGCAAAAAACAACTAAATAGATGGTTTAGTTAAACAAATTTACCTATGCTGAAGTAGTTCCAAAATCCCCCGCGGAATGTATGGCAACCATCCTGAAATTAGCAGAAACAAATAATTAAAATCATATGAAGCAAGAGTACATAAACCAGGAATCCAAGCAAGAAGAAAGAATATCATATATATGTTCTAGTTATTTGTGATCACCATCAAGAGTTTTAAGTACAAAGGGGTAATGATTATTCAGAGGAAAATCTATGGCAATTAGAGTAATTAAAAGAAAGTTGAGGAACTATTAGTTAGTTAGCACTTAGTATACAGTTTCTAGAATTAGATAGAATTAGTTTGTTACCCATTGATGCATTTTAGCTTAATAGGCTCATTTAAGAGTATCATAAATAGTGAGGAGCATGGGACGCATGATTTCATGAATTGAATTGTAAAATATATGGCTTAGCCATTATGCCTTAACTTTCTTCTCAAGCCATCTTTTTCTCATTCTGACAGCTCACTAAAATGTCCAGAAATTCCCTTTTTCTTTCTTTTTTTCCCCACTTTTCTACTGCTATTTTGGTTCGTTAGATCTAAATCTCCCTTAAAATTGAGCAAACGAATACAGAAAACCAAGAAAAGGTGATAATTGAAAATAAAGAAAAGAAATTAAAAGAAAGAGGAATGCAAATTACAGACTTACAGTGTTCAACTTTTCTGACTGGGATACACGGCGAAATGCATGCAAAGAATGTGGAAGATCAAAAGGTGCAATAGGAACACAAGACCCTTGATTGGGAGCCTTCATTTGCATGACAATATGCCAACTGCAACACCAAGAAATAATAATGCACTCAAAATAAACCAACAAATTTCCAAAATTAATTATTAAACTAAATAAATAAAGTTTTAAAAAAAATAGTTTGTTTACCTGTCAATTTTCATCTCTCTTCCATTCCTTACTTGATCCAAGAATGCCTTCACAGATTGAGGGTCTGTACCAGGATTTTTCTTTCCCTATAATTAGTAAATTTTATGTTACGCGTCTTAGATAAAGATTGTTTCTCACTATGAGGGATCACAGATACAAACTTAAAGCCGAGATAATTGATCATGAAGCAATCTGGACTAGCATATGTACATGCATGAAATAAATTTGACTTTCTTTTGATATCAGTTAAAAGAATTGTATTTTGATTCAACCAAGTGATGGGCAGTCCAAAAGTTTAATCGTGGGAGGGAATCACTTGACATCAAGGTCAGGTATTACTGAGATACATTTTACCAAGACAGAAGCTCTGTAGTAATTTAAACCTTACTCCAGAATTTTAGTTGCTGCTCCCAATTGACTTGACAAGGAGGAGGTTAAGGAGAAAGATCCTGCGAAGTTAGGGAATCACCTAAACATGAAGTTTCAGGCATAGGCAATAGGATACTTTAGGAAAACAAAGGTTCAAATATTCTATAAACAAGTATTTTACAAATATATGGACCATTTCATTCAAAAAAATTCAAAAACAGATGGACAAGATCAAAAAGTTCTCCTAGTAACACCAAGCATGGCTTCTTTGTTACTTCCTTATTTGTTTAGAATTAGGCCAATCCAAAATGTATACATGCTCGCCCAAATATATCACCAAGAAAGCTTCCAAAGTATTCCATTTAAATGTGTAAGCTCACAGCAATATGCCAATTTTAGTTTATGAAATCAAATGTCTGAAAAGGATAATTTAGAATCAATGCAATTTAAATTTACGGCTCAAACTTAATTGCCGTAACGAACCTCACACCTCCATAACTTTGCTTCTGCCACTGGGCAGCACATACCGTCAGTAGTTACTATATAGGCAAGATATACCTACCCAACCAAATGAAAATGGGAGATTATTTCCAGTTCCCAACGGCACGGTAGCAACTGGTGGAGGCTGAGCTAGTTTTAGATCAGAGACTACTCCTAGAAGCCAGGCAGCTGTTCCATCCCCACCTGCAACCTAGTGAATTCCCAATGCATCAGATACAAGAAACGGCAACGTCAAAGGCATAATAAACATATTTACAAGGCCAACTCACTATTAATCTCAATTTTCTCTGAATTTCTGAGGATAAGGTATCTCCATTTTGTTTGTGCTTCTCTAAATTCAAATATAGCTGATGCAGTACCTTGTCAGGGGCCTTTTCTCGCAAATCAACTACCTAACAATCAAACAGGCTGATGTCAAGTTATTTAAATACAAGAGCATCCATAAATAAAACCAACTAATTTATATCAGAATGCTTTTATCTAAACCTGATTTTGATTTAGAAGAGAACGGTATGTGATTAGGAGTTCTACTCCCAGCTGACCGCCACTTTTGGAGTTGATGAATACTATCACAGGACAGGAAGGAACACGGGAAACATTTTCTATGTCTGATTCAGGTAGAAGTATGTAATCAGGAATGAAGTAGTCCTTCAAGATGTCATCTGTTCCAGAATCATCAATTACCCCTGTCTGACTGCAGCATAATATCTTAAATAAGTATAAAGTTTTGGAGTTCTGGAATAGCTTATCAGGCTGTCCTAATCAAGTTATTGACTCATGCCAACCATGTGATTTCCACCCAAGCAATTGTTAAATAAGAGAATACCTATGAAAGATTTACAATACAATCCGATATTGACATGCAACGAGACTCCTTACTAAGAATATCTAATAAATCCCTGCTTCGTCTTTGCACTTAGTGTTTGAATTGCTAATTGAGTGCTTCAACATTGACGGTAAATTTTGTTGATTTCAATATTCATCCTAATTGCTGTTGGGAGTGTGAAAAAGTAGCACCAGTTTAATGTATTACAAAATGGCTTATTTGAATAGGTAAGCTCATAAATATTTTAACTTGTCTGAGTGGAAATCTCTAGGGAGATGGGAATGTAGAATTGTAGATCTATGTTCGAATGTAGCCGTACACATTCAGTTGTCCAATTTAAGAGCAATATATCTGTAAATTTCACTGTAATTACAACACATGCCCCATCATTTAAGGTTCTATCAGACTGATACTATAATTGGCAAATTGGGGACCCTATCAAAATTCTTATAAAGAAAGAATATCCATGTTTCTAATAAGCATTATCACAAACGGATTCAGTACTTTCAGCATGCCAAAACATTTCACAAATAAAAGTGTGTTGAGTACTTGAGTGTTTGGCTAAAGATAGTAGAATAAAAGTAATACTACTACTATGATACCTTGTTCGAAAAAGACTCTGAGAGGAAAGCTTCAAATCTTTGTCCATGGTTCTGATTCAATCCACAACCAGCCCAATCGATTAGAAATACATAAAAGAGAATTTATTAATATGCATGCTTATATATATATATATATATATATATAAGAAAAAGGTGGTAGTCAAACATCAAAGGGTAGACATACTCTGCTTTGTCGATTGATTCGGGTCTTGCTGAGAAACCCATCGTCCGAAGTCATCATCCGCTTTCCAAAATGGAAACAAATTTATACGAGTCAAATCGTATGATGATATCAAAATGGATACTCCCTCCCTCCCTCTGTTCCAGAAGCAAGGAACAAAGGGAGTAGGTACCTAATATACTTGTTTATTAATGTGTATCCGTTGCTTCTCCACCTAACCAAATATTCTAATTTATGACTTTTCAAAAATCAAATTATAAAATCTCTTTAAAACCCGGATTTTCGTTATAAAATTGTAGAATGTAATGCGTAAATCACATCTGAGGTAAAGTCCGAGGTTTTAGCCGGGGAAAAATGATAATTGTATTCATACTTGATTTTTTATTTGGTTATTGAATTTAAAAAAAAAAAATTTAAATGGTTATTGAACTATATGTGAATTTTTAAATTCATAATTTTATTCAAAAAATACGTAATTCCGTTAAAAAAAAATTATTTCCGTTAATTTTATTATCTACATGTATATTTACGTGACATAAAAATTACGTGGATTGCTTAGTAAAAAAAAAATTATGTGAATTTGGCGGAGAAAAAAAAACTCCATACTTTAGCAACGACAGAAGACACAATCTCGATACTTCCTAAAGCATAAGAGAACACATCGAGAGCAACGACAGACAGAAGAAAGAAAGATTGACAATACCGGAGACAGAAAATAGAGAGAGAGAGATTGGGACACAGAGAAATCGGGTTTGACAGAACGAGACAAAGAACAAAGAGAGAGAGAGATTGACAAGCAGATAAGTCGGGAATTCATTCAAGATATCTCACATTGTTGGTCTTACTCAAGTAAATACTTTGAACTCTAATTTTTTGTTTTTATGTCGAATATATTGAAATTAAGATTTTTTATGTTAAATCATATTGAAATTAAGGTTTCTTTGCCTTTATTTACTAAGATTAATTTGTTGTGTTATTTGTTTTGTTAATTCATTCAATTGCACAAACCAATCCAAGATTCTAGGTTAGAGATTTTTTTTAATTTTTAATTTATTATTTAAATACATAAAGTTTTCGGGATTAATTAATAAAATTTTATCCTTTTTGAAATTGGTTTGATTATAAAGGTAAATTCTTTGATTAATGAACTGATTTTTGATTTTTTGGGATACTTTTGATTATGAAATCCAGTTATGTTGTTTTATGGGATTATGTAAAATCAAGTGAGAAAGAAGAAAAATATGTCAACACAACAAGTGTGATCGAGTAAACACAGTCAAATCTGATCGAGCCAAAACAGCCAATACAATCAAGTGTTTTTATAAGTGCATTGTTTTCATTATTTATAAATAAATTATATAAATAAATTTATTTATTTCTATTATTTAACAAAATAAATTTATAAATTTTTTGTTATTTAAAAATAATGAAAAAAAATGTTATTTTTTGTTTTAACTGTTTAAATGCTTACTCCTTGATACAACAATTCAACTTGTTCTTCTACTGCATTTCATGATGGCATCTGCAGTACGTAACTTTCAAATTGTTCTTCTACTGCATTTCATGATGGCACCTGTAGTACGTCATTGAAAACCTTTGAAAGAGGAAACAAAAAAATAGTGGCTCAAAATGCTTTAAGTAAATATGCCGCAACAAAAAAGATAAAAACTATAAATGCTTCAATATCAAGCTCTTCAACTGCGTTTAAAAAACCAAGGCAGAAGCAAAAAGATTAAAGCATATCTGAATGATTTTTGGTTATTTTTTCATTTGAAAATGTCCTCAAACTCATTTGTCGTTATTTTTTGTCTGTTCTTGTTATTTTTGGTTTGAGACTTTTGTAACACAACTTTTGGTCATTTTTGATTTTGCTTGTTTGTGGGGCAGTTTATTCTACTGTAGAACAAAGTATATTTTGGTGACATAGCGCTGATTTTGGTTTATGAAATAACTTGGTTTTGATTGTTTTTTATTTTAGTTGTTTTGACTTTTTTTTTTGGGTGTTGGAGCTATGGTGATTTTGATTGTTTTTTATTTTAGTTGTTTTGGTTGTTGGAGTTATGGTGATTTAATGTATAAAAAAATGACTATTTGGGTAAGAAAAATGGACATAACTGTTAAAATTTGGGTAAAAAAAAATTGGAGATAATAATAATAATAAATGACTATTTGGATAAGAAAAAATAGATTTGACAGTTAAAATTTACGTAAGAAAAAATTGGACATAACAGTGAAAAAAATGACTATTTGGATAAGAAAAAATGCAGAGCCATAATGATATTTCAATTTAATAAGAATGAAAGTAATAAAAAGAAAAGAGCAAAAAAAAAAAAACTATTTTGGTTAAAGTTATTATAGTTTTTCAATTTGATGCAAATAATAATAATAATAATAATAATAATAATAATAATAATAATAATAATAATAATAATAATAATAATAATAATAA
>JAUMHB010102019.1:0-29542 GCA_032359685.1 Pittosporum tobira
CAATACTTTATGCTAGTTTACCGACAACGCTAGCACAAAGTACCGGACGGTACTTTATGATAGTTTACTGGAATTTCATGTTTTTCATGCACTGATTAGGTTAATACAACTTTTCCAGGACAAATCCTAGTGAAGCTATTTAACTCCGAAAATAGGGTGTCTACAAAGTGACTCCTTTGATTCCACATCGATACATTTCAAGTATAAACACAATAGAAAAATGGTAAGACATTATCGAAATGTAAAGCTTGTCCTTCCTCGAATCAATCATAACTTCTTTACACGGTTGTCCATTCAATCATAAAGATAGCAAATGATTTTTTTTTTTTTTTTTAAATTTTGGCATAAAGGCCCTTGCAATCCACTTCTAACAAAGTATTAAATCTAGGCATTAAGACCAAATTACAATCACAAAAGAAACTTAGCTTATATCCATGGTTAGAACAGCTGAAAGCATCCACTGTAGCGTTTGCTTCCCTGAAAATATGATTTTTTTCACCCGGTTACCTTTTAAGGTTGCTATATATTATCACATCTTTGCTTTTCCTTTATCCAACTTACGACGATGCCAGTTCTCATCCATGAATGAATCTTCATCCCTCATGAATCGAAGATCCTCAGCCGGTATCATGTGCTCACTACTTTCTTCTTGATGGCAAAAATCAGCAGGGCTTTTACTTAGCTGGCAGTCCGTATGAGCCTCATCATTTGGATCTGGAAGGCTCATATCAAAAGCCAGAGTCATCTTCCCCTTCTGCTGGTCTACACCTTGTGCTTGAGTTCGTTCCCCACTCTGCATAATTTTAACCATACAAGTTGCATGAAAGATACCCAATATCAGATGGAGTACAGGAAATACTGGATATATTTGCATTGAGGGTACGTGCTCTTATATTTTTTCATGTTCTTATCGTCTTAAGGTTGGACCGTAAAGATAAGACTACTGATTGTCTTTTTAAGAATTAAATTGTCGCCAAGCTAGGGTAAGACACTTAACTTCTCTTTCCCTTATATATACGGGTAAGAAATAAAATTAAATAAACCAAAAAGAAAAGGAATACAAGTAGGAATGCTCGTACCATTTGTTGACGCATAATCGCTGTCATACGAGCAATACTATTTTCCAGATCGCGCATGATTTGTGCCCGAGGGGAAAGCACAGGTTCCCATGGTTTGCCACTTGACACTTCACCTTTCCACCAATGGTCAATATTCATATCAGAAGGCTGTCCAATTTCAGCTCCAGGCAGTTTGTTCATCTGCTTTAATGTGCAGGACGTTTCACCAGTTTTCTTAGAACTTTTTAACCCTGATCCAGTAGATGCTTCTTCCTCTGATCCGGAATCAGAAATGATGACAATTGCATTTCTCGAATCCGTGTCTCCCTGCAATACTCTTGCCTCATTATTTGGCGGTAGCATCTCCCTTCCAGAGCGTAATGGTGTTTTTCTTTTCTTTCGTCGACCCCAAGTTGGCAGTGGAATGTACTTCACAACTTCTGCCCGGTCAATTTCAGCATCGTCATTTCGAGTCATCCGATCAGTCAAGAAATGCACCTTTCTATGTTTACATTGTGGGACATGACTGGGAGTTCTACTTCGAATTTTACGAGGAATATCAACCAGTCTAAGGGCAGGAAACCTAGCTTCCACATCCTTGACTGCAGGTCTAATGTCAGCAGTTGCCCTCGATACACTTTCCTCAACATCCATTGCAACTGTTTCAAAACGCGAGGAGTTGTTATCACCATAGCCACATTAAGCAATAAAGAATGAGTTCAAAGGAAAATGCTTGGAAATTTTACCTGTATCAACCTTAGCGCTTTCTTCAATCTGCATTCCAGTATACTGATTCTCATCATATTCGAAATTATTCTGTTCATGAACTTAAGAAAAGGAAAAGAATATAGGTGTAAATAAAAGACGATTATAGTGTCATAGAATTAAGGTGAAGTCATTGATGCTAAATTTGCAAGACAATCATATATTAAGATACTGAAATAGTACGTACAGTTGACTGCCATGTTGCTGCATCCGCCTGATTTGTAACTCTGAGTAATTTCCATCACGCATTCTAGGCAGCGCCAAAATCTGAATTTGGGAACTTCCAAGGGCGGAAGTGGCTCTGAAGGAAAGACTTCACAAAGCTTGATGTCTTTCTCGCGCATTTTAGCAACATAACCACTGCACACACATTAGGAAGTATTACTCAATAGAAAATTTGGGAAAAAATAATAGGCCTTTTGTAGCAGTAGGCTAATCTAGAAATATTTAATTTATGTCTGTATGTAGTATAACATCTCTATATGCATCATTTTCGGATTTAATGGCTTTAAATCTTATGCATCATATTCTCTAGTTCTGGGAATTGCAAGTTTACTACCGATGGATTTTCTATGAATCGATGTGATATACTGGAGGGGGGATTTGATTCATTACCATCGCTGACGATATCTTTCGTATTAGAGAATATAATATTAATTATATTAATATAATTAATATTATATTTATAGTATTTATATTATTATGGTAATAGGTTTCTTAGATTCCAAGTTGGATTAGATGTAGGTTACTTGGCCCACAAGTAACATAACCTATATAAAGCCTCTCATGTAATCGTTATTTGATATCTCAATAATATAATATATCATATTCTTCTACATGTGATGGGATCGTCCTAAATTAGGGTTAGGGTTTCCACCTTGGCCTTAATTAGGGAAAGGTGGCATCCCACGTGGCAGCCTAATGCTCATGTGACAACATAACAAAGCAGCATATCCGATCGGCCACCCCCAAGGCTCAGCCCTTCCTCGCCCAAAAGTAGCTTGTCCGATTGGCCATCCGATTGGCTCAGCAACCCGCCTCGCTCAAAGAAGAATCGGCCCTCGGCATTCAGCTTCCAGAAAGCACGAAGCTCGGCTAATCGGCCTCTAAGGGGGTTCGCACCCCCATCGGTCCTCCCGGACCCTCACCGTCAGGAGCTCCCAAACTATCTTGGGCCCCAGCCTATATAGGTTGCAGATCCACTCGGCCCCATCGAATACGCATGGCCCTGCCTGATCCGGGCCCAGCGGCCGGAGACAATGAAGCAAGTTCCCAGACGGTGTCAAATCAGCCGCCTAACCCTGCAGCCCTATCAACTCAAAGCAGACGCGCCATACCTGCTGTCAACTCACAACAGGCACACTATGCCTACTTTATCAGGTTGCGGGTCAAGACAGAAAGGCTACAAATATTGCCTCACCTGCACAGGTGAGGAGGACTTTTTTGGACGGAACTTTGGACACTCCATTTCCGACTACTACACTCTCCAAACTCCACAAAAATACTCCAGTAATCCCTTCCCTCTCTCACTCGATAATCAAATCATCATCTTTATCCTTGCTAACTTAAGCATCGGAGAGGGGAACGAGGGAACACCCCCCTCGTGTTGCCCGTGTTTCAGGTTTGCTTGCTCCCCGCTGACGTTTGCCTAGCTGGAAAGGGGTTCGGATTTGGTTGCAGGTCAAAGCAATCCCAACAACATGGTATCAAGAGCTTTAGATTTTTGGTCCTAAAATTATTTCGCTTCTGCTGCCGCCGGCGGCTGTTATAGTGGTCGAAAAAAACCCTAATTTTATTATCTGTGTTTGCAATCTGTTTCTTGTTTAGGGTTTTATCCTGAGATACTAACATCATCTCATGGCTCAATCTCATCAACGCTCCTAGGAATTCTTTATCCCATCTGATCCATGCGATCCAGAACTGTGCCAAACTTCTCAGCACCAGAACTTCGCTTCTCTTGCTCAGAGTGTTGCACAGGCACCCCGAAACGCTCTGCTCGGTGAATCTTCTCCTAATTATCATTATCGATAGGCAAGCCACTATTTCTGTCGTCGTTATTAGCTGTCGGATCTCAGTCAGTCACCTTGAATTCATCGTTGCAGCTTCCACCGCTGACTTCCTTGGGAGTAGCGTCTGCATTTGGTGATGTATTGATGTCAGGAACTTTGGTTGGATGAGGATCTATAGTTTCATATTTTTCTAGGGTTTTCCCTGGTTTTGTATGTCTGTTGTCATCGTTGCCATCGAGAGAGATGAAAGAGGGAACGGTGGAGAGTGTTTTCTTCGAGAGAGATGAAAGAGGGAACAACTACTCTCAACTAGGTGGGGCCCAAAATTCAATCTTTGTTATGTAACTCTTCAAACACATGAGAACACGGTCGCCATAGGGGACTAGGCCATTGTTTACTTCCCATAATCGCATAGCAAGAGTCTTATCCACTCCCTAACTAATGTTGCTACTACTACTATTGCTACGTTTCCATGACCTGTTGAGGAATTTGGTTCATGGGATAGACCATGATTACCGTTGTTACCGTTGTTTACCGTTGTCTACCGTTGATACCGTTGTCTACTTTTGTCTACCATTGCTATCGTTGTCTACTGTAGTTTGTCGATCAGTTAGGGTCGAATACCATTGACTACCGTTGTCTACCATTGCTGCCGTTGTCTATCGATCAGTTAGGGTTGAATACCATTGCTACCGTTATCTATCGATCAGTTAGGGTCGAATACTGTTGACTACCGTTGTCTACCATTGATAGTTGCTAGTTTTTTTTCCTGCTTATGTAACAAGCTAAAACTCGTTCTATAAGACTTTTACCTTGAGGGAGAATATTAGAGAATATAATATTAATTATATTAATTATATTAATATTATATTTATAGTATTTATATTATTATGGTAATAGGTTTCTTAGATTTCAAGTTGGATTAGATGTAGGTTACTTGACCCACAAGTAACATAGCCTCTATAAGGCCTCTCATGTAATCGTTATTTAACATTTCAATTTTAATATATCATATTCTTCTACATTTCACATTAATTCTTGACCTACTTGTGATGGCTACTCTCTCAAAGAGTATATATCAATATATATTGATATATACAGCATTTCAACTCTGTTCTTCGTTGAATCAAAGCTTGTTTGTCTTGTCCAAGGCGTTTCAAAACACAAATCAAGGTGTTCTTTAATTTGGTTTCTATCTGTGAGTTTTCTAGCCCGTGCATTTTTAGATTCAAGTTCTAAATTTTATGGAGTTATAGCATGACATTGATATAGTTAATGGCTGATTTATGGATATATGATATATTGTCGAGTCTCCCTTGACGTTACCGGAGATTTGATTAACGTATATTGGATTTCATTCGTGAAAATTTACAAGTTCATATATTTGTTGGAGATAGACACCCTCCTAATGGAGCTTCATATTTTTGAAAATCCATTTTATCTATGATTGTTGATTTGGTAAGTAAATCTGTTTGGAAAATTGGTGATCGTTCATTGAGATTTTGGCATTATAACTGGAGCAGTATGTGCATTTGGTTTTTACGGGGTGCCCTGGACCTTGTATTACCTTCAAAGAAGCTGTGCAAGATCAGAGTTTCATGAAATAAGCAGGTCAGTTTTCGGACATTGTTAACATCCTTATTGGTTAAGATCTTGCAAAAAGTTTGAGCTTCTCCTTATACTCATTATTATGTACCTGAAGAATCTTTACAGAATTTCAATCCTTCATACACTATTCGAATTATAGAAGAATCAAGTTGCGGATTCATTGGTGAAGCATATGAAAATTTATACTACATTGTCCTGTCTTCCCGTGAAAATTTATTCTCTAGTTCAGTATAGTGAAGGAACTACTTTTGGTAGAATTGTTCATGGTTAGCATATATTCTTCATAAATTTTTTGGTTGGTGTTTTATTTCATTTCCAAGGGTAAAACTTAGTAAGGTTTGATCGCCCTAAACGAGTCAAATTGAGTCAAGTATTGACTTGTTCATATTTTACTCTTATAATTTATTGAGTTTGAAATGAAATATATGTAAGGCTCGTTTAACTAACGAATCGAGCCTAAATAGTTTAAAGTTTTCAAGTGAGTTATATCAAATATCAATAGAAAAACAGTGTTTTAAAACTAGCTAGATGGACCTACTCGGTAGAGGGAGAACCTAGTACCTAGAGTGAGTACTCTAGCATTAATCGATTTCATACTCAGTGTACTCGACGATGACATAGAAATTAACCAATTCATCAGAGCTTAGCTTCACCTTTGAGTAATGTTCCAGTGCTCGGGCGCCCAGAAGGAATTTTACAAAAGTGGAAAAAAATAATTGATAAAATTCAAATAATTAATCAAACTTTTAGCTAAGTGATCCTGGTATGAGCGGTGTTCTTATTGGTAAAATGTAGACTTATATGAAGATCAATATTTTCAATATTATTCGATATGCGACTGAAATATTACAATATTTTAGATGGAAAAAGAGTATAGCCTTAGCGTATCTGCAAAATTATGTTTGATAGAATGCTGATACTTATTTTATCTTATTATTTTTAGTTATGATATCACTTTCTTAATTGTGACATAGTGAAGTGCGCTCTAAAAGATAAAATATTAAGTTATTGATTCTTATACATTTGTCTTAGTAATATTTAGAATCTTTTTGGGTGAATAAGTTCGCAGAATTATATTTAGTTTAAATTATACTTGGGCCTTAAGTCTAGCTAGTTGAAAACTTTATACGGTTAATGAAAGGGGGCATGGTCCGGGTCCGGAGCATAAGTTGATTTTGGACTCCTAGGAAATTAATCAATCATGATCCTAGATCCGTTAAAATTCTATAGCCTCTAATACACCGCTAAAGTTAGTTGTCGGACCTATACAACCAACGAATCTCAACCCTCTAATACATAGATCTAATGGCCAATAGTTTATATAAAAGAATAATTGTTGCTTAAACTTTTGTTAGTGATTGCAATAACAATTTGTGATATTTGCACAAAATTGATATTGTAGTTGGAGATGAATTTGCTGTAAGAGGAATGTTCTAATGATAAAATTTTGTCCGACTAATGCACAAAGAGGAATGTTCTAATCATAAAATTTTGTGCGACTGCTAAGGAATTGTTTGGAACTGATAATTATTTTTTTGAATCTCTTGATCTTGTTGGTGGATGGAGAAAATTTATTTATTTTTTAACATCTAACAGGCAACTACATAACTATATATATATATATATATATATATATATATATATATAGTATTATAAATTCCGCTGAAATTATATATAACAAAAGAAAGTTTATAATTTCTGTCGAATCTACTTAATTATTTTCAACTGGATTTGAGTGAGTTGACTCGCAAGTCGCAAACTTATAATACTATAAATTTATAAAATCAAAAATCAAATTGTATTTTCAAGGATCGAACTCAAGTCTCTAAGATTACAAAAAACAATAGTCACCACTATTATACAACTTCTTAATAATAAACATATTAAGTTAAATTTTATATCTATGTCACGAATGATTTTTTTTTTTTTTTGGACTCTATACGTATACAACTATGCAGCATGTCTCTTCATAAATGGTAAACATAATTTATGACATAGTTACACATATATAACTTATACTCCCTGTCCCAAAAGAAAAATGAGTCTGGATACTTTTTTTTTATCCCAAAATGAATGACGTAGACACATATATTAATAAAAATATGTGGTTTATATTTAAAGAAGAATTTTATACGGATACTCAAATTTTTTGTGGTTTAAAATCTTTCTCTATCATCAAAAATAATTTTTCTTAATTTGCTGACTTTAGGTTTTTACTCATTCTTTTTGGGACTGAGAGAGTATATAACAATATCAATCTATAATTTAAAAATTACTCCTAATTTAAGACATGAATAATCGAAAATCAAAACAATTTAATTTTAAATAGTTTTAAAGACATACCATTAATTTTTAGAATTCCCAGCAAGAATATAGATCTTACTCAAGAAATAGAATCATTTATTCAATTGGATCAAATGATTACAGAAATCAGTAGAAAATAATAATTTGACAATCACAAACAGAATGAAACTCCATCACAACTTTAGTTCAAATATATATTTTCTATTTTTTTTACAAAAGTTACAGAAAAAGAACTTTCATTTTAATTTAAATATAAATAATACTCTTGAAAATAGATAAAACATAGATTGTTCTTTGCATGACATAATAACCTAGTTAAAACAAAAATTAAAATAAATTAAACTATACTAACTAAAACGTAAGATAAGCATCAACATGGTTTAATTTTCTTTGAATTAGGCTCCTTTGGAGTTCATAGAGAACTCTACAATTTAGAGTTCTCTCATTCTCAACCCTCCATTACAAACCAATGACTCATATTGAATTGTATTACAATTTAGAGTTCCTTCAGAAGAGAGAAGGAGAGACGGATGTCACATCTTGCGCCTTTGACAAGAGGTTCGCGCTACGTAAGATGATGATTGGGCTCCACTTGGATGTTTATACGGAGCTTACATGGACTAATGTGTGACATTTATTTATTTATTTGCTTTATTTTATTTAGAGGATTCTAGAAGGGTCATGTATGTAAATGTTTAGAAGACTTTTCTAGATTATGAAATGTGTTAAATAAGTGTAAAGAAGATTCTAGATCCCCAATTATAGCTAGATCCTCAGTTACCGCCCCAAATTAAGGAGGATGAGGACTATATAAGGGGACTTTCCCCTCAGTTGTAAAATCATCCAAGAATTGTAGTTTTTCTCTCATATTAATATAAGCTCTTTTTTCTTCCTCCGTATCTCTTGTCTACTTTTTATAGCAAACTCTTTGTAGCATTTTGGTGGCTTAAGACTGACTTCGCAACACTCAGGGGAGTTTGTTGACTAAGACTGCACGGTTGGGACTTGAAAATCACCAAGGCCGTGACAGTTGGTATCAGAGCAAGGTTTATAAAATGGTTTGTAATATCTCATCACCATGTTGCACACACAAAGGGGAAGGGAAGAGATTCCCAACCCACAGAAGAGTAGAAGGGGTGAGTCATGTGACGTTGTAACTGATATGGAGGCCCATATGGATAGACTGGAGCTAACCATGTCCGACATGCAAGAACGTCTGGACCGTCTCGAAAAAGTGATGGTAGATTCCATAGAGCTAGTAGAATCCAAGATGGGTCAACACCATGTAGAAATCACGACATTCATCAAGGATTGAGTTCGTGAAGCCATGGCATTTCAAGCCAAGATCTTGGAAGTCGTAGCGAGAATACAAGATGAGGTGAATGCCTTGAAAGTTGCTATGGAGGAGACCAAGACCGATTGGGCACTATGCAAGTGTGTCGTGGCAAGAGGGGGTGTGGAGACAACCCAAGCAAAAGAGACATTATAGGCTGAGGACTTACTGAAGCCCATGAACTTTGATGGCACGATGGATGCCACTGTGATCGACAACTTCCTATGGCATATGGAGTGTTACTTCTCCATACTTAACTTGGGAGGTCAAGCGAAGGTATCCACTACTTCTATGTACTTCACTTATATGACTTTGGTTTGGTGGCGCAGGAAGTGTGGTGAGATGGAAAAAGGGTTATACACTATTTATTCTTGGGAGGCCCTTAAGACCGAAATAAAGGAGACGTTCTATCCCAAAAATATGGGCCATGATGTGAGGAATAGGATGAAGGAACTCAAGCAAGACCGATCTCTCAAAGAGTACATGAAGGCTTTCTCTAACCTCATGCTCCAAATCACAAACATGAGCGATGAGGATCTTCTCTTCAACTTCCTGGATGGGTTAAAACCTTGGGCTACCCAAGAGCTTAACCGACACAAGGTGGAGAACATTTTTACCACTTTGACGGTAGCCTAGACGCTAACAGAAAAGCGCCCCAATGACAAAGGTGAAAACTCTAAGCCCAAGACCAATACATCAAACTACTGGAGCCACAAGCTATTTCATGCTAATGGTGGGAGAACAAAGGAAGGGTCAAACAGAACGCCTACCCACAATGACAAAGGAGGCAAGCAGGGTCATGAAAGAAACAAAGGTGCAAGGAAGGACTTCACACCAAAAGCTGGTTGTTTTCTCTATATAGGACCATATAAAGCATGGGATTGTCCAAAACACAATGCCTTAAATGATATGATTGAGCATATGGAGAAAGGAGAGGAGGCTACTATGGGATGCCATAAATTGCTCAACACTTTGAAGGTGAGGACTACTACTCACCAGACAGGTGATAAAAGTCTTATGCATGTGGAAGGCCAAATCAATGGGAAGACCACCCAGCTCATGGTGGATTCGGGTGTGTCTCACAACTTCGTGAGTCTAATTAAAGGACAAAGATTAGGACTTAAGGTGACTAAAGCCAAATGATGGTTGGAAACAGTGAACGCATAGGCAAAACCCTTGAATAACATATCTACAACTTGGCTCGTGGCGAGGAAAGGTAGACTTTTCTGTGGCATCGACGGATAACTTTAGTATTATGCTAGGTATGGATTTTTTGAAGCACTTAATGTTATTCCTGTTCTGCTTCTCAACATGGTGATGATCATGGATGGGGAACTTTGTGCCATCTCTACGATAACCTCTGCCAAGACCAATAAATCTAGCTAGGGTGTAACGTTCCTTTTGGCCATGCAAGTAAAGAATGGAGTCAAGCGAGTGAAGAACACATGGTTAACAGTGCTAAAGTAAGAATAGAAGGTTGCAAGCATGGGTAATACTTTATTGCCTCAAGTGGAGAAGGTTCTTGATGAGTTCAAAGACGTGATGCCACCTGACCTCCCAAAAAGGCTTCTACCACTACGTGAGGTGGACCACCAGATTGAGCTGGAACCGAGAGCGAAGCTGCCCGCCAAGGCACCATATCGAATGTCACCTATGGAGTTGGAAGAGTTGAGGAAGTATCTGGGAGACTTTCTTGAGATGGGATTCATCAAACATTCCAAAGCCCTGTTTGGCTTGTTAGTACTTTTCTAGAGGAAGACTGATGGTTTGCAACAACTCTGTATCAATTACCGAGCACTCAATAAGGTGACAATCAAAAACAAATATCTCATTCATCTTATTGCTGATTTATTTGATCAATTGGGAAGGCAAAGTTTTATTCCAATCTCGACTTGAGGACATGTTATTACCAAGTTCATATTGTCGAAAGAGATGAGGGCAAGACCACTTGTGTAACTCGTTATGGTGCCTTTGAGTTCCTTGTCATGCCTTTAGGCTTGATGAATGCACCGACCACGTTCTGCACTTTAATGAATAAAATTCTCTATCCATACTTAGATCGATTTATGATGGTATACCTAGATGACATCGTGATATACAACAACACGCTGGAGGAACATGTTGAGCATCTACAAATTGTCTTCCAAGCCTTCAAGGAGAATGAGCTATATGTTAAAAAGGAGAAATGTTCACTTGCGATGAATGAAGTGTAATTTTTGGGCCACGTGATCAAAGACGGGAAGCTTATGATGGATCGAAAAAAAGTGGAGGCCATTGAGGATTGGGAAGCGCCTACTAAGGTAACCGAGTTGCGTTTCTTCCTTAGACTTGCCAACTACTATCGACGCTTTTTTGTAGGATATTCGGCCAAGGATGCACCTTCATGGACTTGCTCAAGAAAAAAAAGTCATGGGAATGAACTACTCAATACAAACAAGTTTTTGATGGGTTGAAGAAAGTAGTAACTAAGGAACCTATGTTGGCATTACTGGATTGTACTAAGGGATATGAGGTGCATATAGATGCCTCTGACTTTGTCATCGGAGGGATCTTGATGCAAGAGGGTCATCCTATTGCCTACGAGAGCCACAAACTAAACGATACTAAACGTCGCTACACCGTTCAAGAAAAGGAGATGATGGCAATTGTGCATTGTCTATGCACATTGAGGCACTACTTACTTGGGGCCAAGTTTGTAGTGAGGACAAACAATATTGCCACTAGCTACTTTCAGTCCCAAAAGAAGTTGAGTGCAAAGCAAGCTCGATAGCAGGAGTTCTTAGCTGAGTTTGACTATGAACTTGACCATAAACCGAGATGAGTCAACTATGTGGTAGATGTACTAAGCAGAAAGACGGAGCTAGTGGCAATCTCTCGGGTCAACATTGATTTAGTTGATCTCATCCGAGAAGGGATGGAGCATGATCCTTTAGCCAAGCAGCTTATGGAATTGACTAAGAAAGGGAGAACCAAACAATTTTGGGAGGAGGACGGCTTACCCCTAACCAAGGGACGCCAAACTTATGTCCGAAAGTGGGAAACGCCTAAGAGAAACATGATAAAAGAATGTCATGACACGAAATGGGCTGGCCATCTAGGCCAAAGGCACACACGAGCATTGTGAGAGGCAAATTACTTTTGGCCTCATATGAGGGATGACGTGGAACTATACGTCAAAACATGCCTTTTGTGTTAGCAAGATAAGGTGGAAAACCAAGCACTTGGGGGATTATTGGAGCCACTACTGATACTTACACGCCTTTGGAGAGTGTCAGCATGAATTTCATCTTCGCCTTACCCACATCGGAAGATTGTGGGAGCTTAATGGTTGTTATCGACCGATTCTCTAAGTACGGGACATTCATGCTTGCTCCAAAGGATTGCACGAGAGAAAATGCAGCCTGTTTGTTCTTCAAAGGCGTAGTGAAGTATTGGGGCTTGCCTAAAACAATCGTGAGTAACCGGGACTCGTGGTTTACTAGAAATTTTTGGAGAGAACTCTTCAACTTGATGGGGTTAGATTTGCACTTCTCCATGAGTTTCCATCCGTAGACAGATGGGCAAACGGAGCAAGCTAATACCTTGTTAAAGTTGTACTTGAGGCACTTCATGAGTGCCAACCAATGGGATTGGGCCAAGTTGTTTGATGTGGCCTAATTCTTGTATAATTTGTAGTGAAGCAAGTCGACCAATAAGAGTACATTTGAGTTGGCGACATGACAACAACTCACTCCTCAAACATTAGTGGCCAACTATTAAGGGAGATGCCCTGATGCATCCAAAGTCACTAAGTCGTGGCATGAGCAGACTGACATTGTGAGATCTTACTTGGACCAGGCAGCTAAGAAGATGAAAAAGTGGGCTGACAAGAAGAGGAGACATGTGGAGTTCAATGTTGGGGACTTGGTTATGCTCAAACTCAATGCTGAGCAGCATGAGAGGCCACGGGGGCTGCATAAGGGATTAATTCGACATTATGAGGGACCATTCCCTGTCCTTGCCAGGATGGGCAAGGCTTCTTATAAGGTCAATTGCCATCTAAACTCAAGATTCACCCTGTCTTCCATGTGAGTTGCTTGAAGCCCTATCATGCTGATGAGGAAGACCTAACTTGGGGAGAATTTACCTCTTTTGACAAAGAGGCTGAGTGCATTATGGCTGATTATGTCCTCCGAAGGAAGAATCACCCTCCGACCATGAGTACTTGGTGAAATAGAAGAAAAAATCAGAGAGTGAAGCAAGTTCGGAGCCAAATGAAGCTTTGTGGAAGTTCGAGAATGAAATCAAGACCTTCCACAATGAGTCGATGAGGGTGTCGACGAATTAGGTGGGGGAGGATGTCACGTCCTATGCCTTTGACGAGAGGCTCGCGCCACTAGGACAATGATTGGGCACCACTTGGATGCTTATGCAGAGCTTACATGGACTAATGCATTTATTTATTTATTTGTTTTATTTTATTTAGAGAATTGTAGAAGAGACATATATGTAAACGTCTAAAAGATCTTTCTAGATTATGACATGTGTTAAATAAGTGTAAAGATGATTCTAATCCCCAATTACAACTAGATCCTCAATTACCGTCCCAAATTAGGGAGGATGATGACTATGTAAAGGGACATTCCCCTCAATTGTAAAATCATCCAAGAATTGTAGCTTTTCTCTCATATTAATATATTAATATAAGCTCTCTTTTTTTCCTCCATGTATCTTCTCTACTTTTTTCTAGCAAGCTCTTTGTAGCATTTTGGTGGCTTAAGGCTAACTTAGCAACACTCGGGGGAGTTTGTTGACTAAGGCCGCATGGTTAGGACTTGGAAATCACCAAGGCTGTGACACGGAACTCTTGTAGGAAAAGAACGAGAGGCTATAGGAAGTATATTGCAGTACTGTTTCAAATCTGATATTCTCAAGTAAATAGAGCTTAATTTTGGACTGAATAACGTCTGTGATTAGATCCATTGCATGGTTAATTCAGTTTATCTAAATATATAAATGTTAATTTTAGATGGTGACTAATTAAGGCGATGTGGTTGATGCCGTTGGCATTTGAGATGAAGAGATTGGGCACTTAAGTTACCAGGTCCGGAATCTTTACTGCACTTATTTATCTACACCTATTCATTTGTGAAATCCTTTCATTCTTGAGAGCTCCATGTGTTATATTTGTGCTATTTCTTTCCGCAATGAGATCTTAGCTTTAGAGGCTTTGTTCATGAACATGGATTATAGTCATTATTGGCTTTTGAGCATTGTGATATTCTGGTGTTGTGACATTGTCATATTGCGAATTAGAGACATTTGCAGCTGATATAACTTTTGTTAGATTGTGTTTAGGCTTATGCCATACATCACTAGGAAACATGGTTATGCAGATGGTCAAAAAACCCTTGATATCTTAAAATTTTCGAAAAGAACACCTTTCACTCTATGAACTAATCAAAAAGACGCACCTTTCATTAAATGAAACTGATCAAAAAGACCCTTAAACCTCACCATAGCTCTAACCATAGTCAACCAGTGCTGAGCAGGTGGTAAAGGTGGGATACCACATGGCAATGCTATCTTCAGAATTCCAGATAAATGAAAATGCAAAATAGGTATAGCTGAAAAGGTTACCGTATTGTGAAATGCTCATGGGTGTTTCCTTCCCCTTTGTTTTGTATAGCAGTCCCAGCGTCTTCTGTAGTAGAACTGCTTATCTGATTACTTTTTCCTTCGGCAAGTCTACTCCTCCGCATTTTAAGAGAAAAACTGCAGCAAAAGTATCATGTAATAAATCTTCCACATGGACACATAATACCCAAATCGAGCCAATAGAAAATTCATATGTATCTAATAGCTCAATTCGATATATCTAAAAGTAGACATACTTCTTTGCAAGCAAATTACAGACTTCACTTGAACTCTAAACTACCAGTTCCAAACCAAAATCTTCATAATTAATGTCCATTTTCACCCATTAAGTTTGATAATTGTTTCACTATGTACCCCCAAATTTTAAATGTAATGATGATACTTCATAACGTGAACAATTCTTTCAAACCACACTCTACCGCCCAAATTCCATCAAGTTCATACACAACGTTCTTCAAGTGCGTGACCTTGGCTTCCAGTAAGGGAAAAAAGTCAGAAAAAACATCCCATGTGACACACATATGACAAAAGGCGTTAATGGACTACTTAGAATTTGGGCCTAAGTCTGTGAGTTGCAGCACAATTGGGAAAACTGTGGAGTGTGGTATGCTAAATGGGTAAATGCAATTTACTATCAATTAGCTATTGTTTTAGCAAATCCATGACTGTAAAGATATCAGCCTAGATAGTAGGCTATTCAGTGATATTCATTCTTGTCTTCGGGCAAAGTTCCGTGTTGTATGTGTTGGATGATCAAGATTTGTTAGATACAATTCATACTGTGTAAATATTGGATGATATATCACCTAAGATTACATATCACCTCGGGCAAGTGTTTTGCAAAGGGGCTGGGCTTAGTATTTTCACTTGTGGGTCTCTAAGGGCAATCTTGTATTTTTTGGATGAGAGTTTTTTTCCTTGTATTTGTTATACAAGGAAATGTTGATATACTGTTTTTGTATCCATTTTCGAATATAATGGTATCATGTCCGTTGTGGTTTTTCTCTATTAGGGTTTCCATGTAAAATTCATATGTTCTTATATGAATGCCTCTTTTAATTCTCTTTGTTTTATTCTATTTTATTGTTAGTTGCTAACAGGATCATCCAGTTCTCTTTCTTATTCTTTGACATAATGAATTTGATAGTTTGAGAATATGGAGAGAGCTTCTTCCTTTGAGAATGAGAAGAATTTTATTACTAGGCATTCTGCTGGAGAGACAGAATATATAGATATCCAACCCAAAATTATACATACATTAACTGTCTCTAATATTTTCACTGCCACGCTAACGACAACTGCATAGTACGGGTATTTACTGATATGCCCTCAAGTTGGTAGTTTTAACAAATCACAAACTCCCAACTTCAAACATGAAACATGAGTTGATCATGTGACAAGGTTGACTGGAAGTGGAAATATGAGCAGTTTGAATGATGGCTTGAACGATCTTTCTCTTACCCAATGGCAGCAGATTTCTACGTACTTGGTTCTCTCATAAAAGACTGTAATTGAGGCAATGTATAGAGCCGACTTGTTATCACAGTAAAACTTGACAGGTGTGAGATGTTGTATGCCAAGAAGTTTACAATAAAGCCAATTACTGAGTAATTTCACAACAAGTGTTAGCCATTGCTTTGTACTCACCTTTTGTAGATGATTGAGAGACATTTTTTGTTTTCTTACTTTTCCAAATGATTAAAGAATCTCTAAGTAAAACACAATATCTAGTCAATGATTGCCTAGTAGTTGGACAACCGGCCTAATCTGAGCATGAAAAAACTCTAAGAGAAAAGGAGCTGGAAGATAACATTAAATTATCTTGACCAGTATAATTTTTCAGATTACTAACTCGAGAGCTGCTTCCATATGTGTTAGGTTCAGGGTTGGCAAGGATTGAACTAAGAAAGCGTGGGTACTAAATAGGAAATTGCAGGATGACTAATGGTGAGATAAATTAGTCGTCCAACTAATATTCTATAAGCACTTTCATTCTATAACTGTTTCCCAAAAAATTCTGACAGATGATGATTTTCCTAAATAGGGATTTTTGAAGGTTTGGGTCTACTAAGCCCAAAATCCTCCAAGATGTCTAGCATATATTTTCTTAGACTGAGTTAAATTCCTTTGGAAGGCCTGACAACCTCAATGACTAGAATATATTTTAAGCGACCTAGCACTTAATTTTGAATTTATGTATGAATAAGCTTTAAATATGGCTCTAAGAATACATGATCATGTGAAGAGGATGTCATCCCCATAAGAGCAACATTTTTTTTGCTCATGGTGAAAAAGTGATCACAAACTCACAACGAGACTTAACTCAAATTGAGTCAAGGATCTAGAGAATTTTATGAACTATTGTCTTGGGGCCTGTTTGAGCCCATACAAGGGCTTGTTTATTTTCCACACAAGTGAGACTTTTTTTGGAAGTGGAAGGAAGGGATAAACCAGGTGGTATAGGCACATACACTACTTCTTATAAATCTCCATGAAGAAAGGCATTGATGACATCCATTTGTCCCAATTACCAGTTGTTGATAGCAGCTAAGGTAATCAAAACATGACCATTGTCACTTTTGCTATAAGTGCAAAAGTGTCAAAATAGTTAGTCCTTTTGTCTAAGTGAATCATTTAGCTACTACCCTAGCTTTGTATCTCTCAACCTTTCATCAGGTAAATATTTCAATTTAAAAATTCACTAATATCGAACTACCAACTTATTGCTAGGGTAAAATAGTAACTGACCAGGTATCATTTGCTTCAAAAGATGTAATCTCAGTCACCATAGCTTTAAACCAAGCAAATTCTTTTAAATATTTCTTAAAAGTATGTGGTTCAACAATTTTTGAAGTGGCAGTAAGGAATGCAGTATACTTATGAGTAATCAAATCATAAGAAAGAAATTGGGAGATAGGAAACCATGTAAAGCACTTGTTGGCATACTTGCCTTGTCAAATAGAGAATTATTGTTGGTGAGAAATGTTGGCAGCCTGTAAAGCCCTTAAATTTAGTAGGACAATCTGTACTCTAGTAGGTGTAAGAGGAGTACAAGGAGCATAATTAGATCCAGGAGTTGTCTGATTCAAAGATGAAGAAACTGGAGAAGTTGAAGTGATAGGTGAAGAATTTGATAATGGATAAAAAGTATCTTATGATAGATAATAAGAGGTCATGAGTTGATTAGATGTGGAATTGGATTGTTTAGATGTAAAAGTTTCAAGAGAATTGACAATGTCATCAGTATGAAAGAACAGAGGATTAGATAAGAGATTATCAAGAAACAAGGATGTATGAGAAGATGAACTGATCATAGAAAAAGGAAAAATATCCTTGAAGAAATGGACGTCACGACTGAAAAGCCTTTTTTTGGTAGATAAATCATAAACTTTGTACCTCTTTTTGCCAAAGGGATATCCTATAAAAACACTAATGGAGATCGTCCCAAACTAGGGTTAGGGTTTCCACTTTGGCCCTAATTAACGCAACGTGGCATTCCAGGTGGCAGCTCAACGCCCGCGTGACAGCTCATCTGGTCGGCCATCCTCAAGGCTCGGCGACCCGCCTTGCCTAAAGAAGGATCGGCCCTGGCATTTGGCATCTAGCTCGGCCAATTGGCCTCCAAGGGGTTTCGCACCCGCATCAGTCCACCCGGACTATCCCCGTCAGAAACTCCCAAACTATGCATCTTTAGCCCAGACCTTCCCAGTTAATGGATCCACTTCAACCCATTAACCGGGCCCGGCCCTGCCTAGTCCAAGTCCAGCAGCCTGAAGGCCATAAGACAAGTTCACAGGCGGTGTCCAATCAGCCGCCTAACCCTGTAGCCCTATCAACTCAAAGGAGGTGCGCCATACCTGCTGTCAATTCACAGCAGGCGCATTATGCCTACTTTATCAAACTGCAAGCCAAAGCAAGCTCTACAAATACTGTCTCATTTGTACAAATGAGGGGATCCCCGCTCTAAACACAAAAGAGTCAATACTCTGCAAAAATACCGGCAGACTCATCGGAGCAAATCCTTTCTCAAAATATATCGGTAAACCCCACTCTTTCTTACTTAATATTTAGATAACCACTTTAATCTCAACTAACTTAAGCATCGAAGAGGGGAATGAGGGAACAAACCCCCTCGTGTTGCCCATGTTTCAGGTGAACTTGCTCTTGCCGACGTGTGCCCAGCTGGGAACAAGGTTTGGACTTGGTCAAAGGTTAGAATGGTCACAACAATTGGCACTAGAAGGAAGGCCTCTCTGTCCTACACGATCTATCTCCATACTAAACCTTTTTAGCACGCATGTTAGCCCATCAGAGTACTGCAAACCCCACGCCGGAGATGCACGGCGCCGAAAAAGTACATACAATGATTTTTGAGTCCTTGGAAAAATGGGTCAATGATGTTCCACTCAACTCCGGTGACAGTATCCTTAAGGCAACCCCGCTCGGCTCTCAACACCGCTCTAGAGTGCAAAGGAGACGTGACCGGAGGCAGCATAGGAAGGTCGAAGGGCACCAAGATGCTCGAGGCCTCCTAATGTCTAGCCAAAATAAGAGGCTCACAAAGCTGCTCCAAGAACGACACAACATTAGATTGGTAGCCAACTTGAACACACCCACTCTCCCACCCCTCAACCCTCCCAGATAACTGAATCTCAACATTGGGTGCCACAACATTCACACCGAGACAAGCAAGCCTGCTCCCGGTCTCCTCAACGACTCGAGGGGAGGGAACTAGAGGAGTGCAAAAAGAGGATTGAGTCCTTTAAGAAAATGCTAGTAGATCGGGAAATCATGCCGGAGCACCGGACGTCGACCTGCCCCAACTTTTTGGAGCCCAGCCCGGGAAGCATCTGAATCGCCTTGCCCGATAACGACGGTAAATTGCTCGTCGACTTCTGCCCAGCACTCGAACCAGCACCCTGGCCATCTGAACTGGTAGTTTTAGCGACAATTTTTGCTCAACCTCATTACTTAATGTCGAAGCTGTAGCTGAAAAAATCAACGCAGTCCAATAGGCCCACGTCCTTGCTTCCCCTCTCGACGAGATACTAATTCCTGGCACACTAATGAGAAGCGAAGGGATTTGGTTAATCAAAGGCCGAAGACCTAGTCCTTATAGAATTTGAGGTCCCCGACCTCGTTGATCACTCGGACCATAGGACCCTCAAAGACCAAAGACTAAAGACCCAATCCTTATAGAATCTGAGGTCCCCAACCAGCGGGCCTTATTGATCACCTGGACCAGGGGTGGCCGAAGATTGAAGTTTAAGGCGGCCTCGCCTGTGATGATGAGAGACACACTACAGATGAGGGTCCATTGCTCTCTTTGTGTTAGTCCATTGCAAGTTGAGACCATTCTCAAAGAACTTTATCGTGAAGAAAAAACTCTGGCTGGGCAATTTTCATTGAACGACCTGGCATTAACAGTTTGCTCGTCCACATACGACAAACTTTACATTATAACAGTTCGCTCGCTTACATACGATGAAATTTCTTATCAATAAAAGTTTGAGCATAATCAAATGACTCATGGTCTTATATCACTTGTACGCTTTATCCGCGCGGCCAAAAACACTTGGTCCGAAGAGCTCCATGCTGCACCTCACACGCTGTATCTGCACGACCATAAACACTTGGTCCAAAGAGCATGAGGAAACATCACTTGTACGCTCTATCCGCACCGTGATAAACACTTGGTCTAAAGAGCACAAGTTGCTACATCTTACATGCTCTATCCGTGCACAATTAAACATAATTGCAATAAAAGCACCTTGGCATGCTTATGTCACTTGGTCTGAGGAGCATAAGTAAACTAACCATGCTTATGTTTTACTCATACGCTCCATCCGTGAGGCCATAAGCACCTGGTCCGAGGAGCACGACTAAATTAACCATGCTTATGTTTCACTTACACGCTCTATCCGCGCACAAGTGAGCATAATTGCAAGGTACTAACCCCAACTGGCACTACCCGCCTGGCCTAGGAGGCAACTATAAACTCTCTATCCACAATCACTTCTAAGTTTCATCACGCTTAAGGTAAACTATAAGCATGGTTAAATTGGGGGGCATACTACGGATAGCCGCCAGGGTTACTTGGCCTAATTAAATAGCCTAATTTAATTCAAAATCAGGACCTTGTTATCTGACCGATATTTCAAAAAACAAGCTTGCTCGTTCACGCCGGTAACACTTAGTTATTTTTCAAAATTGTGAGCTGTTACACAGCGGACTTTATCAGGCTTTAATCTTCAAACAAGTCCCAAGCTGTTTACACTTGTAAAATTTATCAAAATCATAAGTGACCAGTCGATTTCAATTTGAATGAGTTAAGTCTTATATAAAGGCCGGGCTCAACACTTAATAAGCATTCATTATTCGTCCGAACAAAAAACAAAAACAAACGTGATGGGATTCAAATTTAAATTTCATTACACAATTTAAAAGAATTACAATGAAAATTAAATCTATATTTCATTGAAATTTAGAAAAATTATAACTATTTACAAGGCCTACAGTCCTATCCTAACTCTCTATGGCCCAGAAGATGGGTCAGGCGGCCTAGAAGGCGGACCAGGCCCCCTCCTCTAGAGGCGGCCCGGCAGGCTTCTCCGTGACTCCCCCTATAGGCTACTCCTTCACCGGCTCATCCTCAGGCTCTGAATTAACGGCCTCCAGATCCTCCAAAAGGTCCATGACCATCTTCATGTCCATACCTCTTTTAGAGCCCCGGAGAACCCCTCTTTCAAAGCGTTTCAAAAATTGGCCGGCAGAGGCCTCGAGGACCATCGCCTGACATTCAGTCAAGCCCTTAAACTCCTTTGCCGCCCTCTCTGCCCTCTCAGAGGTTGACTCTAGCTTGTCTTTATAACCAGCTTCCTTGAACTTCTAGGCTTCCCGCTCGGCTTCAAGATCCTTGTTAAAAGACACTAAGGTAGCCTCTACCTGCACGACCCTCATAACCCTCACCTTGGCCACCTCTAGCTTTAAAGATAGCTACTGGGCCCTGCCACCTCCTGCATATGAGAGCCACCAATGTCCACAGCGATGGACTCCATAACCATTGCCTCCTCTTCCTCAACTACGTTAACTACCTCAAAGCTCTTATATTGGGCCATCTAATAGGGTCTAAAGGCATCTAAAAATAGAAAAAGTAAAAGTCGAAGGATAGCTTACTTGGTAAAAGCTTGGAAGTTTCAAGGTTTCCTGATGACGCAGTACTTCTCCAGCAAAAAGTAGTCCAGATTTTGGTGAAGGCAAAGTGAGAAACGGGGCACTCCAACCCCTTTTTATAGACACCCCAACCCCACGGTTGGGGTTCCCCCCTCGAATATCCAATGGCTATTAAGCAACAGTTAATGACATCATAAGATATGATAAGTGACATCTCATTAAATGTTCTGAAAAGGCATATGCACGCTGATAGAAATACAAAAACGAAGCTTCCCCGAGTGGCCTGGGTCCCGGCACTGTGCAAACGTGGTCAAATCTCTACCCCAGATACTCAAAGGACGATCAGACTCAGAGCCCGCTGGCACACTAAATTATCCCGCCGGGCTGGGGGGCATTGATAGAGATCGTCCCAAATTAGGGTTAGGGTTTCCACCTTGGCCCTAATTAGGGCAACGTGGCATCCCACATGGCAGCTCAACGCTCATGTGGCAGCTTATCCGGTCGACCATTCTCAAGGCTCGGTGACCGGCCTCGCCCAAAGAAGGATCGGCCCTGACATTTGGCATTCAGCTCAACCAATCAGCCTCCAAGGGGTTTTGTACCCGCATCAGTTCGCCTAGACCATTGCCGTTAGGAACTCTCAAACTATGCGTCTTCGGCCTAGACCTTCCTAGGTAGTGGATCCACTCCGCCCCATTGACCGGGCTCGGCCCTGCCTGGTCCGAGTCCAGCAGCCCGAAGGCCATAAAACAAGTTCCCAGGCCGTGTCTAATCAGTCGCCTAACCCTGCAGCCCTGTCAACTCAAAGGAGGTGCACTATACCTGCTGTCAACTCACAGCAGGCGCACTATGCCTACTTTATCAGGCTGCGGGCTAAGGCAAGCTCTACAAATACTACCTCATTTGCACAAATGAGGGGATCCCTGCTTTGAACACAAAAGAGTTAATACTCTGCAAAAATACCGGCAGACTCACCGGAGCAAATCCTTTCTCAAAATACATCGGTAAACCCCACCCTCTTCTACTTAATATTCAGATTACCACCTTAATCTCAACTAACTTAAGTATCAGAGAGGGGAACGAGGGAACAAACCCCCTCGTGTTGCCCGTGTTTCAAGTGAACTTGCTCCCGCCGACGTGTGCCCAGCTGGAAACAAGGTTTAGACTTGGTCAAAGGTCGGAGTGGTCACAACAAACACATTTAACAACCTAAGAGCAGATTTGTCTCTTTTGTTAGCTAGAGTATTGGCATAACATAGAAAACCGAAGGTATGCAAGATATTGTAAATGGGAAGAGAGCCAAAGAGGATTTTAAAAGGAGATTTATCGTTGAGAATCTTGTTGGGTAATCTATTATTAAGCAAAGTAGTTATTAGAAGAAGGTAATCTCCCCAGAAAGATATCTATGTTTTGTTACCACAACACCATTTTGCTATAGATTTTTGTTTCAACGTAAGAATATTGGTGTATATTACTTTTATAAGCTAAAACTATAGACAATTCATTTTTAAATAACTCAGTCCAATTGTCACATCTTACGTTTTTTGTTTGACAATTAAACTGAGTTTTAACAAAAGATATAAATTGTTGAAGTGAAAGATATACTTTGGGTTTAATGGGATTAAGCCTAAGACATATCTATCTTCTCTCTTCTAAGCATTACCTATCCCATCCATACTGTAAGCTTAATTTACTGGACCTACAAACTTACAACCACAACTTGAGCCCTACCAATAGTGCTTCTTAGGGGAATTTTAAGGCTTACTAATTTCAAAGTACTCTGGGCCAATTCTATTTTTTTATGAAGATCTATCAACATCTGATGGCAAATAAGGAGTGGAGTTTAGCTTTATGGCTTCATTGTTCTCTTCGACTTTGTCTTTTACTTTCTTTTCAGGGAGGTGAACTTAACAAAATCAACAAAGACAGTGATTAATGGTCATCTGAGGCTAGTACATGATATCAAACTACCTGAGCTCTACAGCCCATCCAATTAAACTACCTGATAATTATGATTTGTGCATAATTTTCTGATGAGGTTGATATGTGAATACAAATGTTGTTCTTCCTCGGAAGTATCGTGTCAGCTAGCCATGATGCGTGTGTAAATTTTTCAAGGTTGTAATACCTTTTTTATGCTTTCTCAGGGTTCATCTAAATTTCTCTTTCATTTATGTTATAGCCAAGGATTTCCCAAATTGAACACCAAAGTGCATTTACCATGTTGAGCTTCATGTTATTGAATTATTCTCTGAGATCTTCAGTGTGATTGTGTTCCACCATTTTCAAACTTGGACTTGAAGATCCTCTTGATAAGTAGAGATCCACATATAGATAACCTTTTGTTTTGAAGATGCAATACCCTTAGTTCTTGCCTTTTTCTAAGGGTGGGGGTGACCTCAAGTTTAGTAACTTCAGTCACAATGGTTTTGGGATTTTTGGTATATAAGGATGTTAGGTTTGATGAGAAAACTTCTAGTGCTAATGGTCGGTACAGTTTTCATAGCCATAATCATCCTGTTATTGTAATGGGTTGCCACCTGTTTGTATGCACAAAGGGAATACAGTGATGTTTCACTATTTCACCTCTGAAGCTCAAGAACATAGTTTAGAAGCCTTAAAGCAATCAACAAAGTATTTTATGGTTTCAAAATTGACTTCTCTTGATCGTTGGATGAGGTAGGTTTTGTATATTTTTGCATAGTTTTATGTCTAAGGTAGGGTTCTAACAAGATGGTCCTCAATCTCTCACAAAATTCTTGTAACATTAGTTGATATCGTATAAATCTTATATTTCTGATTTTTGGCAAGAATAAAGGAAGAAAGTTTCCCAGATTGTTTATTTCACCCCTTATGTAATAACTAGGTTTAACAATATGCCTGGGCATGACCACAGGTTTGGACCTTGGCTCATGTTTGAATTTTGGGCTGTATTCCAACAGTAGCCGCTTGACATTTTGAAACTTGTCAAGTGTTATTCATGTAGGTTAAGTTATCTGATTATTTTGATGTTTCTACCTTGTCAGTGATATAGTGAGAAGCAAATCAGTTATTTTAATTTTACCTTGTCAATATAGAATATATTGAAGGTAATGTGGGGGAAGTGGGTATGAAAGGCATCAGCGGAGGAGTTATTTCTTACATGGTTTATAGGTTTTGGTGGCAGAAAGAATGCAAAACTATTGTGGAAATGTGCATTCTTCTTAGTTTTTTGGGGGATGCAAGGATTTTTCGTGATAGATGTTTATCTTTTGCCTTGTTGGGGAATAGAATATATTATCTTGCTTTATGCTTATATATCTTTTGTGGGATATAATATCTTTTCTTACTTTTCTATGGGCTTATGCAACGGGAGCTTTAAGGAGTGTTCTCATGTCTGATCTTTGCAGGGACTAGTAAGCTGCCGCTTTTTGATGTATTTTTCTTCTTTCTTTTTCTTCAGTTTAGGTGGACGCCTTGTCCCCCATGCTATATGATTTGTTTTTCTAATAAAATTTGTCATTTATCCAAAAAAAAGTATTTTCTTTTCTATTTTATATCGGGAGAAACTACTATATACTGCCTAATTATCAACTAATTATGTCGTTAACTAATTTCACCAATCATGCTAATATCAGAGACATTATGTTTAGATTACAATTAGCTGGGTAAAATTGTTAATTTCATTTAATTTTATGTTTTAATATAGTCACTATTTATATGTTGCAAAAAGGAGATAAAAAACAGTTACACATATAGACAAATTTTCTTATTCCTGTTTTTCATTTATCTTAAGTCAGCTGATTGCATACATAGCAAAATCAGTTTACCGATACAAATACAACATTATTAAACATAAGATCTAATACAATGACATGACACCATTCAAACAAACATAAAATAAAGTTAATTATCAATATCATTTCTCCACCAAAACATGATTTCATCTTTGGCATCAAATAGCATAAATAGTTTCAGAGGTTCACAGATTATCTGTGAAATACAATAACGCATAAATAACCACTTAAGGACAATGAATTAATCGATGTAAAGTGTTTAAATCCACAAATTTGTTGATGTACACACATATATTCTAAATAAAATAAAATAATTAATTAATAAACTAGACCTTGAAATAATCATAAAATAGAATACATAAAACCAAAATGAAAGCTTAGCAATAACTTCATTTATCAACCAAGAAATCTATTCAATCAAAACTATACATATCTTTTCTATATAAATATTTGTCACTTTAATTGTCTATCTTGACAACCATTCCCCTAAGAAAGAAGTTTAACAGTAGATGTTGAAAAGAATTATAATATGAAATGAAAGCAAACCCTAAATTAAAGCTTTATGTTTGCATGCTACATAGGAAAGAAACGGAAAAAGGGAATGAAAGTGTATATTGAAATGATGTATGTAGCAATATATGTAAACATATATCTAGAGAATGATATGAATAGGAAAATGCTGAGTTGCCACTGAGGCCATATGGTGGGGTAACTTAAGGAGTGATTATAAGCATTGAAATCTAAATTATTGCAAGGAAATGGATGAACCAGAAAATAAAGTTGACTCAATATAATTGATAGAAAATTTTATTAATTTGTTCGGTAGAATTGCTATATATGGAATAAATAGAATTTTGATACTATCAATATGCACTTTTCAATAATTTATGTAAATCTCATAAGATATTGCGTCACATTGTAATTAGTTATCTACAGGTGTCATCCATTCTAATTAAAGTTTTAAGCATCCTCAAATAAAAACTTGAAGCATGCCCTATTGTCATCAGTCCTCAATGAGGATGAAATAAATTTTGGATTTCACTAAGCACGAATAGGCTATGTCAAATTCTAAACAACACTCTTAATTAAAACCAAAAAAAAGAGTCAAGATTATGTGTTTAAATCAATAAAAAAATTCGACATTGTCACATAAATTAACCTTGAAACAACAAAAATGAACCATCAATCCCCTATTGTCGTACATTATAAAAAAATAATTATATTTAGGATTTCTCTGATCACAAATAAATACTACATACCAAATACATAAACAACACTATTCTAATGAAAAGTAGCGAAGATACATATTTAAATTGGTAAGATGTAAATAATTACATAAAACCAAGCATAAAATAAAATAATCTAAACATCTGGCAAATTCAACCAAAAAACAACCATATGATATAATAAAAACATAATTTAGACTTACCTAGAACCTTGGCTCCTCGATTTAGAACAAATCGCTGACAAATTCACAAATAATGGTACTTTTTTTAACAAATAAATTCAAGTCTTCACTTTGATTCTTGCCCTTTTAAGCCTCACACATGAAGGTAGAAAATAAATGGACCTTAAATTTTCAGATTTGATGTGTAGAGAGAAAAGAATAAGAGGATAGGAGACTCTAGTGCTTAAAACTTGAGTTTTTCCGTATAAAGTAATTTTGGCACATCGTTTTATTGTAGATAATGAAGATGGGGATGAAATGTGAGGTCCATTAATTATTATTAGACACTATTAATTTAATTTAATAATAATCTAATGGAATTTGTCCCTCCCCCTCCTCTCCCTCCCTCCACCAATCTTTTTTTAATTTTTTTGAAATTTTAATAATAATCATTGGTTTTTCGGGGATATTGTAAAATGCTAAAGCATTTAATTGAGGTCTGGTTAGTGCATGACATAGTAATATGTTGAAATGTATTTTCTTAAAGAAATTGTGCACCATATAGAAAATAAACTATGTCGTATGTATATGTGACTATATCAAATGTTAGAAGGCTTTATCTTTGAACCATTTTAGTTTCTTTGTCTCTTTCTTTAAACTTTGTCCCCCCATCAATCCGACTAAAACATTTCTCGATTTTATATATTGCCTTCATTTAATAAGTGGTAACATGGGTAAGCAAGAGAAGGTCGGTTCGCGCACATGAGATGGGCCAAGTTGTTTGTAGGCCCAAGTTTGGATGGAAATTTCCTACCAGAAAAGTTTGATGCCAAGTTGTTTGGAGGCCCAAGTTCATATGTGGAATTCCTATTAGTAAAATTTTAATGCCTAATTGCAACAATTAAGACCTAATATGATCCACTCTTTATCTCATTTTATATCTTAATCTGGAAACGATCCAAATACATGGTCTTTGATTATACAATTCCATCTCTATATTATTTTTTGGATATTGTTTATCTATTTCAATTATTATTATGTTATATTTCCCTTTCAATTGATAAAAATGTGCAAAAATATGTACCTCCTTTTTTTAGTTGGCAAAATAAGTTTTTTTGTCAACATCTAAAATGAATAAAAGTGAAAATTCTAAAATAATTAGGTAGGGCACAAGGAATACATAAAAATATATATTAAATAGAACCCCTAATCTCGTTACATGAGTAATAAACTGGAAGATAAAAGAAAATCCATATGAATGATATTTCCTCCATTCATCTCTATCATCATAATATTTCTGTTAGTACTAGAATTTATACTGCTAGAATCTTGCTAGAAATGTCCTAAGCTTGACTAGGCCAATTCCATGTCCTGGGCCTGCGCCTTATTCAAGTTGTTGGTAGCCACCTCCGAGCCTTGGTATCTCCCACGTGTTTATTCTAATATGAATGGTTTTCCTTACAATAATCTCGAATATGGTGCAGATTTACGAAAGCAAAGTGTTGATCAAGGCAATCCTGAGGCCCAATAAGAATTTACCACGTGTGATTGCCTCAGATCCCTAGTTCCTGTAGGAAACCCTATGCAAACCTCATCTTTCCTTTATATAGGTCATATTCATTTGAAACCTTAAACCTAGTTGATTACTTGCAATCTTTAGTATACATTGCACTTATTTTAGCATCGAATGAGAAAAAAATGTGGCAACTCTCCTTTCCTTTTTTTGTAGGTTTAATTCAAAGCCCCAAACGATGACATTCTAGGCTCTAAATAAAATAGACATCAATACTTAGTGCTAGAGGAAGGGTCTTCGTCAACATCTTTGAGTCTTTAGTCCTAACCATCAACCTCCCATGGTCAACAAAGATGTCACCACCCCTGTGGCCCTAAATATTGTCAAGGTCAAGGAGAACCAAATACTCCCTTAGCCCCACCAAAACTGGTGGTAAAGAGCATTCATAAAGTATAAGTTGAGAATACAGACACCAATTGTAATAGTGGAAGTAGTTAAAGTCTAACTACTAATAAAACATGGACTCAGTTCACTAAGACCAATGTTCGTCATACAAGTAGTTCCCTTTGGGAGAAGAAGTTTCACTTTCAGGGAGATATGTGTTAGTACCTCAACAACATACAATGGATCTCTAAGAAAGAAACATAATTTTATTGTGACGCCCCGGTTCCGTACACCTTGTGAACCGGTCGTCAAAAAAAATATATTTCCTTATTCTCACTTATTTATTACATTACAGCAGAGAAAAACATGATATAAGTTACAATAATTTTTTTATTATCAATTTAGATCCGATAGCTCACTCCAAAACTCCTTTCGCCTCGGGCTAGACAAATCCCCATTTCCGTCTCGATGCCTCACTCGTTTTATTAATTAACTGCAAAAACATTTCAAAACAAAGCAAGCGTGAGCGAATAAGCTCAGCAAGTACACCACTCTCAAACGCTAAAACATTTGCTTTTAAAATACTTTGTCATTT
>JAUMHB010102042.1:0-10152 GCA_032359685.1 Pittosporum tobira
GTGCAGCTTGGTGATTGGCTAGAAAAGTGCAAGCGGTTGACAAGAAGGGTTAGACTACGATATGGCAGTTCAGTGTGCTGGCATATTCCTGTGTAGACAGAAATAATTGTCAGACAGTTGTTTATTTCCTGCGGTTTTGGGAGTTTTGTTAGCCTGAATTCCTATTAGCTTAGATTTCCTAGGCCGTTGGGGATGTCAAATGCATACCAAATTTTGTAAGCCTAAAAATAAATAGAAACAAGGCAAATTCAGAAGAACACGTTGTAAAAGAATCTAGCATTAGTCAGTATATTCCTTATTATTGAAAATTTAATTAAAAAATTGGATTTTGCCCGTAAATTATTGTGTTGCCTTCGTTTTTCATTTACTTGATTGATAGTTTTATAGGTTGTAGGCCTTAGTTAGAGTAACTCACTAGGAGTTAGACAACTCACTAGGAGTTAGACGTGTTCTTGGTAGACTGATTAAATTTGCTGCTGCAGACTTGGACCAATACAGTACATATTTAGGGGCAAAAATTTTTTAATTCCTGCCAACGCCGTGACACATTGACATTCATCCTAATTACGATTTCTATGGTCATGCATAAAATCCCATGGACAAATATTATTCAAAATTTCTCTCTTATTAAGTATTTAACTTTTTCTCTTTTCTCTTCCAATTTTCCAAAGTCCATTATTTTGTCAATACAAATCAAAAGTTGTCAATTTATATACTCTTTTCGTTGCAAAATTAGATATATTTTGCATTCTATTAAATTAAGTTTGTGAAATTTTAAATTTTAAATTAAGATATAAATTTGTTAAAATTTTAAAATTTGTATGTATGCCTCGTTTGGAAGTGTATCGCGTTGTGATTGAACGAAGTACTTGAAAAACTTATTTTAATTTTAATTATGTACTTTTGAAGTGTGATGAAATTAAAATTACAAATTATGATAATGCTTGCTTTTGAAGCTGAAAATTTATATTTTTGAAGTGCGATAGAATTAAAATTTGTACGTATGCCTCCTTGGGATTATCAAATCATTTTAATTTTTGGTTCCATCACATTTTAAAAGAACAAATTTTTAACTTCTACCGACATCACTTCAGAAACCGAAAGTAATTATAGACGATAAACCAAACACTCAAAAAATTCAAATTTTGACTTTAAAGTACTTTTAAACCAACATAACACCTCCTAAACAAGCTCGTGATAGCGTTTTCAAAATTTCAAAGTATGTATGAATAACTTTGTATTTGTGTCGACTCAAAATTGGGATACTGCCTGGCATTCCCTAAATATATATAGTGGTAAAGTAACTAATATCAAACAGTCAAGTCATACATACTTGACATTGGATTCTTGTTCTAAAACACAATGCAAGCAATCAGAAATAACACGAAAATTAAAACTAGCACAATGGAGATTGAGTTATAATGTTCACGGCTAATAAGAATGTGACAAACAAAAGCAATAAGAAAAAATTTGTACAAATGAGATGGGCATGAAGAAGATTTGAATGAAATGAATTTTACAACTCCCAAGAATCATTTCAATTTCTTCCATTTGGTTGATGATGATGAACAATGCCGTTGGGTTGATGATGAATACTGCCGTTAGTGTGAATAGTAGCACCTTCGTGCTTCTGATCATCAAGGCCCCATATTCGGATTGTACGGTCATCACTGGCGGAAGCAAACATTTGAGGGTTTGTTGGATGCCAACTCACACAATTAACTGTTCCAGAATGCCCAGGCAGCTTTGCCACAAGTTCCCCAGTGGCTCTGTGCCATATATATATCTAAAAAGGAAAACCGATGATTTTTATAAACCCGATTAAATGAGACCAAACAAGAGAGAAACATTGGTTCCAAAGCATTTTCGACCCTATGATTTGTTGTTCTTTTAGAAGACGTACCCTAATAAACAAAGTATGACACAATGAACCTTGAAATTGCAAGATTTCTGCAACTTAAAGCTTCTGGCCACTCGAAGGCAGTAATTAAGCTGATTGAGACTATTTTAGATATTGTCTACCACACATATTTTGTTTTCTTTCAAGGTTTCATAGCCAATCAGTTAAGACATGTGCCTCATTCCAGTCAAAATTACTACTTTTGGCGGCACAAAGTTTCAAACTATTAAATTTATTTACTGGGGTTCACCTTCACAATTGCAAAAAATCATATAAAGGGAAAATGCTTTTTAAGGCCTAATAATTTCATCCAATTAATTTATTTGAAAAGTCATTCTCAGAATCATAATCACTTTAAAATGAACACTAAAATAATGCTGAATGAAATAATGTACCTGTGAATCCTCACTCCCACTGGCAATAAATGCTTGCTCAAACCCCCCAAAACAAGATCTTATGAGGAATCGAGTACGTCTATGACCTTTAAACCTGGACACAACCTCCAGATCTCCATCTATGCTCCAGAGGTGGAGTTCTTGATTTACAAGATTAACCAGCAAGAACCTGTTGTCCTTCGAGAGCGAGAATGAAGTAATTACTTGATCTTCTTCAATAAGTCTCTCACATTTCGATTCCATGTCAAGCAAAAGTATCGTATTTTCTCTGCATATACTTATGATTCTCTTCCCGTTAACTGTAACCACCATGTCAGATATGTTGATAGTACGTTGACCTTTCCAACACTCGAGCTCGTTCCCATCCAAATCCCAAAAGCGGATGCTTTTATCCGTCATGCCAGAGACCAACCCTTCACCATCGGCTAACCAGCCACCGGATATTAGGCCCACACCAGGTTTTTCGTAGATGTGGAGACATTCACCAGAATTAACATTCCAACGCCTTATGGCCTCTTCTACTCCACATGTTAGGAGTTGTGAGTCATCAGGGCTCCATGAAACAGTCAACACTGGCCTCCGGTGACCTGATAAAACATGCTTCAGAATCACTTGACCACTCTCTTTGACCTGAAAATTTCAGTCATTATTAAGAGACAAAAAATATTTTTAAAAAAATTATGCGAGAATCAAAAGAATTATCATACCTCCCATACAATTGCAGACTGGTCTTTGGAGGATGAGGCCAAATATTTCCCATTATGAGAAAACTCAAGAAACCATATTTCATCCTTGTGTTCTCGCAGTATCTGATCCAATAAATTAAACAACTTTCAAACTGACTACTTATGCACTACTGAAAAATTATTTTCTGAAAATCAAAAAATAAATAAAAACCAGCATAACATCATAGCATACTTGAGATTTATTTTTGCTAACCAAAGGGCGCCTGAAATTTTTGTACAGTTCTAATTTTCTTATATCTGGTATTTTTTTTCTTTGTAATAAACTTCATTAAAGCAAAAAACACCTTGAGCTGAAATTACAGTTCTAACCTGTAAAGTTTTAGAAGGTATCTTATTTCTTCCACATTGATGATCCGAATACAATGAAAATTCACTGTCCAGAGTGTTGTGAAACACGCAAGCATCTCTCTGCACATGAAGAGCTTGTTCAACTAACTGTTCTAGTCTTCCTTCAGGCATCATCACTGATGCAGGAAGTACCTTCTGCAAACTCTGAAGACAATTTGTTCCCAAAATTGCATCAGCATTGTCCTGACTGGAAAGCCCAAGGCCCACAAACTGGGAGGGGTTAATTATGTAGGATGACAGCTCATGAACCCGGCTGCCATTGATGGAAAGGGGCACAATTTCATTCCTCAGAGTACCTAGTGCGTTCATGAATTTTCCCTCTTTCAAGAGATCCAAGAATTTTTGTTCCAATATCAAGAAAGATGCGGATTTAACAATGGATTGATCCAAAAGACCGATCCTATGCAATTGGGCCAGACCTTCGTCCCATTTTCCATCCACCACTTGCTCCATAAATAAGGTTAGTGCTGATGAGTGTAACTTGATTCCCGATTCTTCCTCTAGAATGGCTGCGGTCTTCTTATACCCAAGGGAATATAATGCCCCAGTTATGGTCTTGATAAATTCCTGTTTCTTGATAATTCCTTTCGGTCCAATTTTTTCGTCATCTGTTTGGGGGTAAAGTGGCCTTGCCATTGGGCCACCCGAAGAGCTCGGTACTGTCAGTGTATGAAGCGTGTCCTCCTTTGAATCACCTGGGGGACTCTTCAAACGCTTCGAGGGTGGTTCACTATTATCCCCTATACCTCCCATGAAATTACAACTTAGCCCATGTACATCTATATAAAAATAGAACAATGCCACAATTGCCAATGCAAATAATTTGGCATACAAAAGTGTTAGTTGAAAGGAATATGTACTATTTAATTTCATGATCATGCCGTCACAACTACACTAACCACTCAATTTTTGGGAGCAAACATAGTAGGAAAATGTCTCCGGTTATTCAATGTTGGGGTCTCAAATTGGTCTCAAATACTCATTCATTCAATACACATACAACTTATGCATTATAGACATGTGGATTTGAGACCAATTTGAGACCCCTAGCATTTTCCATCCTTATTATTTGCAAAATTTTCAAAAGGGACTCATTTTAGCGGAGGGTATAGGAGTTTATAATCACTGAATACATTGATAATTACAATTCTCCAGAACTCATTGAAAAGAGAAATAACTACAACTTTCCAATCAAAGAAGAATGTACATAGAGAATCTAATGCTTTATTCTTCACAAGATAAACAAAAGACATGATTTTTCCGAGTGTTTCAAATTTCCAGTGGCATAAGAAAGAATGCTTTACCATAATCATCAGAAACACAGGGTAGTTCTCAGGAGGTATATAATTAAGTAAATAACACAGATAGATCCAAAAATTCCAAAACCCCAAATCAGAAATAAGAAACAGCAACGCATCAAAACAAACACACATAAATCACAATAAACTACATGATAGATCAAAATAACTACATGCCAGATTAATCAACAAAGAAAGATCAATTTACCGAAAAGCATCAGCGGCGATGAATAATCGGAGCCACTTTTTCTGCGTACTTTAAGATTTGATAACAGGAAAATCCACACCAACCAAGCCGCGAAAGAAGAACAGAATGCGAAGGGGGAAAGGGACCGACTTTACAATAGAGGAAGGCCAGAACTAGAAAATAGCTTTTATGGGTATCTGTAAGTTTATATACGTGTATATATAGATTTTTATATAGAAAACTTTGTTGCAGATAACCTTTGGGATTTTGGTAGCTTTGGCACTTGGCTGCCACCTCGAAATTTTTCCAAAGGTTTTAGTTTTGATTTAATTTTCGGTGGATTTTCGAATTTACTGAATTTGATTTTCTATGTATTAAACAACAAATAGAAAATGGTGGGAGTTTATCTTTGCGTGCAGGTAACCATCTCAAGAGGCATGCTCGCAGATAACTTGGGACGGTACAAGATTGGAATATACTTGCTCTCAGCCATTTTTCTTTTACATTTTGCTATTCTTTCTCTTTATTATCTTCTATGATATTAGCAAATAAGCCATCAATTTACTCAGTATTCAGACTTTCTAAATACTTCTAGTCATTATATTTTCAACTATATAATTTATTCTAACTTTCAAATATAAGTAGCGACTGTCCAATTGGGGTATCTAATTCTTTTGTTCGCCTAAAATGTGTTTTCTTAAAAAAAATAAAATATCTGGCTTCTCTTTCTTGTGTACGGAAAAAAATGAGGTAATAAAATTAGGCCTCTGAGATTTCACATTGATTGTTAATAAAAAGAATACCAACTAGGCCAGAAGGTAGGCCAGTACTCGAACCAAAAACTAGTAGGAAAGAAAAAGGGCAATACATTGAGAAAACAGAGGGAGGCTAAAATTAAACAAATCCAGAATAAAAGATAACATGGACCCTTTTCCTCCTAAACATGATGATAGAAATAAGAAATGTCGTCAAGCTGTAGGTAGGGTCAACTTTTGGAACAAAATTGCACCGACAGCAACTGTTGTGCTCCCAAGTTGTAAATCTCATTGTAAAGCCATCAGCATTCGTATTTAGAATTGTGTAATGTCTGTATATGGATATTTATATCATGATCATGATGGATTACTGCACCACATTGAAGGTTCTTCTGGCACTCTCTTGCACCATGGTTTTGACAAAGAGCTCCCCTGCTCTGTATGAGGATCGGACCTGGTAGAGAGTTGTTATGTTAAGGATGCTCTTGTAAGAATTCTTATTAAGATAATGAAATGAGGAATTTCAAAACCATTTTGCATAGAGATTTATAAAAACCCATCAGCCAAGATTTACGCCTTCTTTGAGAGTAACAATTAAGGATGATCAGTGTTTAATAAAAAATTCAATACCAGGGGTCCACTGGCTACATAACGGAAACCGATGGATTCTCCATACTCCTTCCAGAAGGAAAATTTCTCAGGCGTAACGAACTCTTTGACAGTAAGATGTAATGGAGTTGGCTGCACCAATAGAACAATCACAAGTTAATATTGATGCATTAATAGGTCTTACAGGAAGAGGCTGCCTTTCAAATGCATGGGCATAAACTTGAGTTGCTGTTCCATCACAAAAAGACACTCTTGCCTGTACTTTTATTCCTAATAGAGTTTGTATTTGTTTCAAATTTGAAACTTTAGATCTCAATTTATGAAATTGACCTTTCCATGCTTACTCATATAAAAAAAATACAACACAAGAAAATAGCATCAGGATATTACTCCTATTAAAAAGGTTTCAAAAGCTTCTACACAGGAAGTGGCTAACCAGTTGAATCAGTAGAACGAACACTGTTTTAAGGGACGGTATGTGTTTGCAGATTAGCTCACCTGTAAATACTGTCCAAGTGTCAAAATATCAACGTCTATGTCCCTCAAATCTGCCATGGCTTCCTTTAGTTCATCCTCAGATTCTCCGAGTCCCAACATTATCGAGGATTTAGTTATCATCCCCACCTTGCTTTGCTTTGCATGCTTCAGAACACATAAGCTCTGCTCATACCTGCATAGGTATATAACTAAAGAGCTTAGAGGCCAAATTGGGGGAAAAATATTGTTTGTGAAGAACGAATTTCTGTAAATATATTTTTGTTTGCAAGACATATAATGAGTTCGTAGCTTGACTGCTACAAGTAACTGCTAGAAATTCTCAGGAAAAAGGAAGAAAAATTAAAACAAGGCTGCTTGGTATGAAATACGGAAAAGGCGAAAAAGTAGGATACTTTCTTTACTGAAAATAAAATAGAGATGAATTTTCAACAACTCACCCAGCCCGTGGATCTCTAACTATTCGCTGTAGTCGTTTAACAGTCTCAACATTGTGAGCAAAAACATCTAATCCTGAGTGTGCCAGAGTTGATACAGCATTCAAGTCACCCCGGAAATCAGAAGTTAAACATTCAACCATGATATCAGGCTTCAGTTTCTGCACAGAAAATTGAAAGGATGCATATCAGAACTTTTCTCTTTGTATCTAATTCTCTTTAAAATATGAATGCACAAAGAAATCCATAACTAAGTAGTTAATTCTTCAGTCGGGAAATTATATGCACCTTCATTGCTTTAACAGTTTCTGCGAAATGTCCACTCCCACCATCAGGTATATCATCCCGATCAACACTGGTTAAAACAATATAATCCACACTGCAAAATAAGAAACCAAAGAGCTTATTTACCACCAAAAATAATCATAAACCAGATTATGAACAAATGTGAGGCTAAGAAAAGTTCAACTCCAAAAGGTGTTAAGAACACTTTACATTTTAAAAGGAAGATTCTTTACTTTCTATTGTATTGACTCCTTTGAAAGAGGGAGAAAGTTAGTTTCTCTCCCTCCTCCCAGTGTGAAGGTGGAGCATGTTAATTACTTCAATATAGATCACAGAATAAGGAATGGCTCACAAACTTAAGTACGTGATAATATATACAGCCTATATACTTAGTAATTTGTTTCTTTCCTAATCTAATGTTCTTGGGCTAGTTATAATATTACATCTATGTCCTATGTACTCCGCATTCATTAAGGAATCAATCATAATATCAGCCAGTATAGGTCTCCTCTCTCTCTTTCTCTTGAACCTTTGCTCCTGATATCCAATATCTTAACAAAGTTTACAATATGCAACTGCAAAAAGTGCCCCAACACTTTTCTAACGTAAAATGACATCATCACCAAAAGGTCCGAAACTGAACTACTAGTCTAATCCAGGAGTTCAACCCCTCAAAGAAACATTTCTAAAGGTGTACGCAGCTTCTCATAATTGCTTCTACCTCATAAAGATATAGAAGCCATACTTATTTACATCAAATTCTGCTTAGGTTTCTACCTGATTTGAAATGAACTTTCTGTAGCTATTGTAAAGCATATGCATCTTGCAAGTAAAAAAACAAGAGAATATGTGTTTGAACATTTTTAAACGTATTCTCATATAGAAAGTTGTTGCGACTGTACCCCCAACTAGCAACAGCCTGTGCAGTGTTCTGTGGTTCCATAGGATCAGGTGGTGCAGGGTTTCTGCTAGTTTTCACAGCACAAAATCTGCAGCCACGGGTACAAGTATCCCCAAGAAGCATGATTGTTGCTGTTGAAATACCATCCCCACCTCCATTCCAGCACTGCTCAAAATCATTTCTTATATCAACTAGAGGTTTTCATTCATAATCATTCAGTCACACAAAATAATTCAATCAAAGCAGGATTTCAATATAAAGTAAATGAAAAAATTTAACTCATATTCACAATTTTATAAAATGACAAATTTGATTCTGCTTTCTCCAATGTAAGGTAGCATCTTTGAAATTCTTTTTTTTCTATTTTTCCTTCAAAACTATGATAAAAAAGCAGTATTAGAGTATAAACAAACTCTTTACTATAGAAGCTACAATACACTTAACAAATAGTATTAGATACACCAATAACCTAGTAAAATAGTCTATCCCGCAAAAAGAGTTCCAATTGTTTCTGTTTTTTTTTCCTTTTGGGTCCATAAAGAGTCCTTTCCTTTAGTATGATAGTATGACAAAATGTAATATATCCTTAAAGGTTGTAAATTTAGCAAAATGGACTTTTTTTGTAGTAGTAGTAAAATGAGATGCCATATATAGTAATAAATGAATGAAAATAGCAGAGAATTAGTACCTCGCCAATGTTGGGGCAATATGCTTCTTGGCAAACAGTATTAAGATTGAGGCGAGACAGAGTTTCCTTCACCTCCTCATACTTGTCTCCTTGCGGAGCTTTCTGGCGCAGCCATCCGGGTTTCTTCACATTCGGATCTCTTCCGGTAAACAGGCCCATCCCACCCGGGTACGGCGAAGAAGAAGAGGAATTATCACTGTCTGCAATTTGGCTCTTGAATTCCCCAGCAATATTAGAACTACTATTATTATTGTGTGAAGTGGTAGTAGATATAGAAGATGATAAATCACATCTGATTAAGGTAGTTCTTCTAAAGGGTGAGTAATTACATGAAGATGATGATGGAATTGCAGGCTTTAATAGGAAGTGATGTTGGATAATCATTCCTGTTTTTGTTTCACATTAAGAGGTACACCCAGATGAGATAAGAAATGGAGAATCAATGGGTTTAGTACCGAAGTAGAGTTCTCCGATTTCTCCGTCTCAAAGTTTTGATTTTTTTTTATTTTTTTTTTAGCTGGCTGCGTTGGTTAGGCAGGTGCAACCGTTGACGAGAAACTAAAAGGAAAGTTTTAGTTTTAGCCAGCGGACGTGGGCCGAGTGGAAGTCTACTGTGCAAGTCAGGGTTCGAATTTTGGGCACGGTTAAATAATGTTAAGATAATTTTTCCGTATGGATTTGACAAAATTTTAATTTTGGATTAGTTATAATTATTTATTTGTCACATAGTTTAAGAGTCGAGATTTAATGACTAGTGAGTATAAATTAATATATAATTATAAATTAAATTTTGTTAAATATAGTTTAATGTGATTAATTTATTGTGATTTGTGTAATTTTGATAGTAATTAAACTATATATTAATGAATTTAGGAATTTTCAAAGAACATAAAATTTTTCATATTATCTAAATTTTATATGGAGATTGTGAAACTGATAATTGAATTAGGGACTCTATAACTAGAGATAGAGTAGTGGTCTAAAATTGAGAAATTCTACTATCAAAATAGATATATTCTATAACTTGTATGATAAATCGATTAGTTTGTTTTTTAACGGGTAGGTGAAATTGAATTCTTTTCTAGAATCAAAAAAGGTAATCCACTTT
>JAUMHB010102053.1:0-10151 GCA_032359685.1 Pittosporum tobira
GCCAAAATGTAAGAATAGAGTATAATATTGTATTTTGTGATTTTTGACTTTTTAATTAATTATTTAATTAATCAATTCCTGAATCGAGGCGAAACAACAATTTGAATTTTGAATTTCCCAGCCAAGTTGACCAGTTGGGGCCCACTGACGCACAGGCCCCCAGACATTTTGTCTTTTCCCATTGTCCCCTTATCTTTTTCTTTTCTTTTCTTTTTCCCCCTTTCATTTTCTTCTCTTCCTCTTTGCCCCCTAGCTTTTTCTGCAGGTTTGCAGATTTCCCAAATCGTTCCCCCGTCCCTTTCTGCATCAATTGAAGGTTGTAAATCGTTCATTGTAGTCTATATAATGCGGTTAAGTGAAACCCTAAACCACATTGCAGTCGCACAACCCCAAATTTAAATTTTAAAAATTGTTTTGTTGTTCTTGCTCGGGTAAGATAAAAGTTAGATTTTTGTTGTTGTTTAAATTAAAATAATAATTAGAATAACATTTAGGAGTTTATTAGAATCAATTTAAGCCTTCAATAGATCAAAATGATCAAGAATCGAGCCGTATAATGCCGATTTACAGTTGGCTTACTTTTCGACGTGTTCTTTACCAAAGATCGGATTTTTAGGCTCAAATCGGATGTGTTTAAGTCGATTGAAGGGTCCAATGGATTCCTGCAATTGCAAGGATCATTTTGGCACCTTTCAATCGCGTTTTCATACTATTTTAAAGCCTATTTGAATTTTTCGGCGAGCTTGTGGTTGCCGGTGATGGCTTCTTGGCCGGAACCGAATATGATGAACATGGACTTCCTGTTCTTGAGGTTTCAAGTTACGGGGATGATGAAATTCGATGTTTCATCAATTCTTTTGCCACAAAACCAAGCTTACCCTTTCATCTAGTGTGTGTATGTGTGTGTGTGGCCATGGCAGCCAACTGCCGACGACTACTAGGTCGGCCGACCGGCCAGCCTGTCGGTCAGGCAGTTGGAGACGAGGATGATGGGTTGTCCAGCCAACCAGTCAATGGTTGACTTGGCCAACTATTATTTGACCCGACCACCCATTCACTGCCAACCACAACTACATAGGCCGACCGGTTAGTCAGCCAGTCAGGCGACCGGAGGCGAGGGAGAAGGGGCTGACCAGTCAACCAATCAATGGTTGACTTGGTCAACTACCATTTAGCCTGACCGCCCAGTCATTGTGGGCCACTGCCGTGACAGGCGACCAAGTTAACCGTCTAGCTAGTCATTCAGATGGTTATATCCGAGAAGGGGTTGACCAAGCCAGCCATTCAATGGTCGACTTGGTCGACTATTATTTTAATCGACCTGTCAGTCTGCAAGTCTGACGGTCGGAGACGACGAAGAAGGGGCCAACCAGTCAGCCAGTCGATAGTTGACTCGGTCAAGCGTTATTTGACTTGAACTATTTTGATTTTGTTATTAGTAATTTTTCTTATTATTATTATTATCATATTATTATCATTATTTTTATAATGGTTAAATTATTAAAATACCCCTAATGGCATATTTGCCAAAATACCCTTCTGTCCGAAAGACAGAAATACCCTTTTGTATATTTTACTAAAATACCCTTTTGAAGCAAATTACAAAACTGTCCTTAAGACTTATTTACAAAAATGTCACTGCTGCACTATTTACAAAAATACCACTACAATGTTAATTATAAAAAATGTCATTACAGTGTTAATTACAAAAATGACACAATAATACTAATTACAAAACTACCACTTACCTTTATTTACAACAATGTCATTAAGTCGGAAAAATTAATAAAGGACATGTTAATTTTATTTTTAACTTGGAAAATTAAATTTCTTAAATTAGAAAAACATTGTTTTTAATTGAATTCTATTTTATTTAGATAATGAATTAGAATATTTAAGGAATATTATTTTTAATTCATGTTAATGATTTGAATATCAAATTCGATGTGATTACACATCATATTTACGGTTCTAAAACATTGTGTATTTTCATACGAATGTTATATTCGTATTATATTCGAACAAGGATCCAATGAAGTATTTTATGGTTAATATTACACCATGATCAATACGAGGAATAAATTAGACAGAATGAGTCAAATGACAAATTGTCAAAAAATGACAATTTTGCCCTTTGAAATTTTGCATGCATTTATGTCATTCTTAAATTAGGAAAACTCCAAGATACTTAGAATTATTTTGAGAGTGAGCGACCTATTTTACAACGACGATACTAACGATAGGCCGTTATTATTATAGGAACGTACACAAGTGAGGAAGGAAAACCGTTGACCGTTAAATGCATTTCGTGAAAATTTTAAGAAGCTTCGCTAAGACAAGTTATTACTATCCACCTCTATGTACAAGTTATTGTCCACTTATGCATGCAAGTTTATTATTCACCACTTATGTATAAGATATTGTCACTTATGCATGTGTTTTGTTCAGCTTTTCATACGTATGATTTAAATTTCGTCATATGTATTTGCCATGATTGTACAAGTTTAACTATTTGTGCATTATTTATTGTTCAAGCATAATTCTTGGAGTTGCTTAAAATAGTTATGCATATCTACCATGTATAAACATGCCATATTATTGAATCATATATCATTTTTCATATGATTCATGATAATTTGAGATCGAATATTGAACATAGCTAAACACCGGTGTATTGGGACCCTACATGGTTAACTTCTGTAGCTGTGACGTATACGGACACAAGATGTTAAACTTAACTGTGTGTCGAACATGACTAAATGACAAAGTGTCGGGCAAAAATGCCACCCAATTGGTGTTCAATTATTCAAAATGTTAAATGTTAAATGGCGTGGTATTACATCTACTCGTATATCATGCATGCGTTAATGGAATTCATATTAACTCATGATTTCAAATGTTAAAGTTTTAATAATTCAAAAACATACCGTTTTATCTTTTTGACTAGAAGGATTATTTTATTCAAAATATAATAATTTCTTTCTGAGTACATTTTGCTCATTCTTGTTATATTTTATAAACCTTCCAGAATCAGTCGAGCGAGGCGAATCCTCGAAGGGGAAGAGCAAGGTAGAATACTATTACGATATTTTCCAAATTTTTCTAACTTGAATGTTGTAATCGAATATTATACGACTTCTATTCATACTTAAACCCTATTATTGTAAGACCTTAATTATTCAATTAAGCTTTATGCTCCACTATGTGTGTATATTCATTTGCATGTGAGATCCTTGTAAGATATAACAGGACGAGTTGTCAAATATTGACAACTTAGTATACTGAGACGATAACTGATAACACGATTTCCACGAAGATTCAGTGGTGGAAATTTGGGGGTGTCACAATTTTCTTGGGAAACCTTCTTGGGGAATGTTGACTAAATTTTTAGTATAAATAGATGGCCTTAGAAGAAAGATTCTTCACACCTTGCTCCATTCTCTTCATAATATATTGTGTGCTTCATTGGTATTATAAAATTCTTGTGAATGTTACTAAAGCTATTTTTGCAAGAGAATTCAAGTGGTAATACAAGAAACTTTTAGGTAATACTTAATTTTATTTTTTATCTTTGATGAAATAATTATAAACCCATATAATGCACTCATACAAAACTTGTAAAGTATATTTACAAAACCATATTCTATACGAGAAGTATTTTTTGCAAGATTTATGTAAAGCTTCCGCTTTTACACTTCCTCAAATATTTTTCAAGTTATTATAATCTTTTAAATAAAATTATTTTGATATATTTTTTAAGTCATACAAAATTATTTTATATTATTGGTATTTAGCAGACTTGAGAAACCATGGTCAAAATATATACTTCAATATATTTTCATCATTGATTATATTATAATATGCAAAATAATTTATAGGTCAACTACTCCTAGGGAGACATAATTTTACAGAATACGCGTTAAGGTAAGGAGTACCATACTTTTGCTTCCACTGGAAGAAATATCATTTGACCTTTACGTCATATTATTATTTCCTCTTAAATAGATTCTTTTGACCATAAACACTTTATTCAGCTTTGAAACTCTTGAAATTGAATATTATATTTGACCTTGAACATATATTGACAATTTGATTTTTGAACAATTGTTACTACTATTTGAGTAACAATAATTCCTAAATTTCTTGATTTTTAACTTACTGATATTTGGCTACTTTCGTTACAGAAGTTGAAAGTCGCATCTTAATTATTTATGTGATCATCAGATTTAGATTTGATTATGGGTACCTTAGCCTGAGTGGCAAAGGCATACATATGTTATCTTATTAGCCTGTGATAGGGATCGTCCTAAATTAGGGTTAGGGTTTCCACCTTTGCCCTAACTAGGGCAACGTGGCATCCCACGTGGTAGCCTAACGCTCGTGTGGCAGTATGACATCCAATTGGCCATCCTCAAGGCTCGGGCCTGCCCCGCAAAGCAACATATTCGGCCTCGGCCTACCCAGGTAGCAAATCCACTCGGCCCCCAGCATTCTACTCCTAGAAATCCCAAAGTTTAGCTAAATGGCCGCCTAAGGGTTTCACACCCGCATCGGTCCGCCCGAACCATCACTGTCAGTAGCTCCCAAACTATCTTCGGCCTCGGCCTACCCAGGTAATGGATCCACTCGGCCCCATCAAACACGCAAGGCCCTGCCTGGTCTTAGCCCAGCGGCCGAATGTAATAAAGCAAGTTCCCAGACGGTGTCAAATCAGTCGCCTAACCTTGCAGCCTTGTCAACTCAAAAGAGGCGTGCCATACCTATTGTCAACTCACAGCAGGCGCACTATGCCAACGTTATCGGGCTGCAGGTCAAGACAGAGGCTACAAATACCTTTTCCTTCACAAAGTAAGGGGGACCTTGGGGGGACGAAACTTTGGATACTCCATTTTCGACTACTACACTCCAAACACGCGAGAGCCAATACTCTGTTATTCACCAGTAAACTCACTGAAACAATACACATTCCACAAAATCCACAAAAATACTCTGATAATCCCTTCCCTCTCCACTCAATAATCAGATCATCATCTCGATCCTTGCTAACTTAAGCATCAGAGAGGGGAACGAGGGAACACCCCCCCTCATGTTGCCTATGTTTCAAGTTTGCTTGCTCCTGCTATTGACGTGTGCCCAGCTGGAAAGAGGTTTGGACTTGGTCACAGGTCAGAGTTATCCCAACAAATGGCGCTAAAAGGAGGGCTTTCTCTGCCTTACATGATCTACCTCCTTACTAAACCCTTCTCAACACACATGTCAGCTTATCAGAGCACTGCAAACACCACACCGGAGATGCACGCCAACGAAAAAACACATACAACAGTTCCTGAGCCCCTGAAAAAATGGGCCACTGATCCTCCACTCAACACCAGGGACACCATCCCCGAGCTCCGGCTCCCAAGGTCGCTCTCGAACACAAAGGAGATGCGACATGAGACGACATAATAAGGTCGAAGGGCACCAAGATGCTCGAGACCTCCTAAACTCCTACCAGAACGAGATGCTCACAAAGCTACTCCAAGAATGACACAACATTACTCTCGAATCGAGAGGCTGAGGGGAAAACACATCATAGAGGATGACCGGCCTCGTCAAACTGACACCCAACATGAACGCGCCTGCTCGCCCACCCATCATTCCTCTCTGACGACTGAGTCTTGACACCGGGCACCACAGCATTCACACTGGGACAAGTAAACCCGACCCAGGTCTCCTCGAAGACCCGAGCAGAGGGAACTAGAGGACTGCAAGAAGAGGATTGCGTCCTTTGAGGGATTACTGGCTGATTGAAAGATCATGCCAGAGCACCGGCCTGGCCCATGAGGCATCCGATTCACCTTGCCCGAGGCCGGCAGTAAATTTCTCATCGACTTCTCCCCAGCACATGAACTAGTACCCCGACCATCTAAACTGGCAACTTCAGCGTTAATTTTCTCTCAACCTCACGACTCAACATCGAAGCCATAACTGAAGTACTCAAGATGGAAGACTGTCCTTGTAGAATCCGAGGACCCCGACCTCATCATTCACTTGGACCATGTTCCTGTGGAGACAAAAAACTCAAGACCTAGTCCTTGTATAATTTGAGGTCCTCGACCATTAGACCCCATTGATCTCTCGGACCATGGGTTATCAAAAAGTTGAAGTCTCAAGGCCAAAAATCTCAGTCTCCAAGCTAAAAGTTGAAGTTCAAGACAGAGGAACAAAGCTTAAGGTGACCTAACCTGCGATGATGAGCGACACACTACAAGGGAGGGTTCTATTGCTCTTCTCAGTGTTTGTCTATTGCAGGCTGAGACCATTCTCGAAAAGCTACATAGCAAAGACTGGCCGGACAATTTTCATTGCATGGCCATACATTGTAAATAGTTTGCTCATAAACGACAAACTTTCAATCTTCATTTGCACCAACATGTATTGTAATAGCTCGCTCGCCTACATGCGACAAACATATTTATCAATAAAAGTTTAGCACAATTAAATCTCACGGTCCTATATAACTTATACGCTCTATCCCCGCGGTCATAACCACTCAGTCCGAAAAGCACGAGGAAACATTTCATGCCCTCTATCTGCGCGGCCATAAACACTTGGTCCGAAGAGATACGTTCTATCCGCGCAGCTGTAAACACTCTATCCGAAGAGCATGAGAAAACATTTCATGCCCTCTATCCGCGCGGCCAGAAACACTTGGTCCGAAGAGGCACGCTTTATCCGCGCGTCCATAAACATTTGGCCCAAATAGCACATGTTGCATCCCCTACGTTCCATTCGCGCGGCCACAAAAGCTTGGTCCGAGGAACATAGGTAAACAAATCTCAACTATGCTTCATTTCCCACCCGCGCGCCTCATGCTCGGCCCGGGCACACAATTAAACCATTGCAATGTATGCACTTTAGCACGATTGTAATTATTTAGTCAGAGGAACATGAGTAAGCTCATCATGCACGTCACTCACACGCTCCATCCGCGCATCCATAAACGTTTGGCCTGAGGAGCAGGAGTCGACTAACTATGCCTACGTTTCGCTTAATGCTTCATCTACAAACAAGTAAACAACGACAATTGTAAAACCCTTGACACGATTATATCACTTGGTCCGAGGCACATAAGTAGACTAACCATGCCAATCGCTTATATGCTCCATCCGCGCGGCCATAAATGTTTGGCCTGATGAGCACGAGTAGACAAGTCATGCTTATGTTTCACTTAAACGCTCCGTTCCCGCACCAGTGAGCATAATCGCAAGGCACTAACCCCAGTCGGCGCTATTCGCCCGGCCTGGGGGCCAACTACAAAACTCTCAATCTAGCACTACTCCTACAATCATTCTTAAGTTTCACCATGCCTAAGGTAAACCATAAGCATGGTAAAACTGGGAGGCATACTATGGATAGACGCCCGGGTTACTTGGTTTAATTAAATAGTCCAATTTAATTCAAAATTAGGACCCATCTATCCAATAAGCATTTCAAAAAATAAACTTGCTCGATTCACTCCGGTAATCCTTAGTTATTTTTCAAAATTGTGAGCTATCACACTTGGTCAACTTTCAGATTTTAACATTAAACTAAGTCCCAAGCTGTTAAACTCACAAATTTGATTAAAATCATACGTGACTGGCCGATCTCAGCCTTGAACGAGTTAAGTCCTATACAAAGTCGGGCTCAACACTTAGCAAACACTCATTATCTAAAAACAAACATTGTAGAATTTCAAAATTTACAATTCATTAACTGCTCAGAATAGTTACAATAAAATTCAAATTTACATTCCAACAAAGTTAAATATTCTATTGCTACAAAAGTCTACGGCTCAACCCTTTTTTTACAGCTCAGGAAGCGGACCAGGCAGCTTCCCCTACTCCAGAGACGGCCCAACAAACTTCTCCACGGCTCCCCCCACAGGCGGATTTTCTTTCGGCTCGTCCTCAAGCTCCGAGTTAATGGCCTCCGGATCCTCCAGAAGGTCCATGACCATCTTCATGTCCAAGCCCCTTCTAGAGCCCCGATGGACCTCTCTCTCAAAACCCTTCAGAAACTCACTGGCCGAAGCATCAAGAATCATCTCGTGACACTCAGCTGGGCCATGAAACGCCTCGACCGCCCTCTCCAGCTGGTCCCTGTAGCCGGTCTTTTTGATCTTCCAAGTGTCCTGCTCGGCTTTGAGCTCCTTATTGAGTGACACCAAGGCAACTTCTACCTGTACGGCCCTCGCCTTGATAGCCTCAGCCCCCACAACCTTCACCTCGGCCGCCTCCAGCTTTAGGGATAGTTGTTTCTCTCTCCCTGTGGCCTCCATGGCTGCCCTGGAAGCTCTTTCTTTGGCCTCTTTTAGCTTCAAGGAAAGCACATTCTCCCTCTCGGTGGCCTCCGCAGCGGCCCTGGCGGCGCCCTCTTCGGCCACCTTCAGCTCTGCTCTAGGACCCCCCAAGCGGTTCCCCCGGGGACCTCCACCTCAGCACTGGCTCCCCTCACGATGCCCATCATCTAGCTCAATCCCTGCAAAAATAAACTGGGTGGATTCAAAAAAGAACAACAAAACTGTTGAAAGCATGAAGAAAAATAAATTACCTGAACCATCTGAAAGGCCACGTTCAGGGCGCAATCTTGGTAAAGGGTCGAGCCGGTCTCCTCCTGGTCCCCTTCTAGGGGCAAATTCTTCAGCAGAGCCTTAATGGCCGCCTTCCGCTGATTTTTGTCCAGTATCAAGCTCCCGACATGAACCAACATACATTTACCAAGTTAGCCCCACCTGCTCCCTAACGGGCCTCTTCTTGGCAAGGATTGCTACCGTCTTCCTCGTACCTGTCAGCTTTGAATGGCCGACCACAACCGCTTTCCCCTTATCGGCCAGCCCTACTGCTAGTACCGGACCACCACCAAAGACAGCCTTAGGGGTCGGTCGTGGCCCGATCACTACCCTAATAGAGTTCGGTTCTTCAGGAACAGCCTTAGCGAATGGCCCTAAAGATGCCGGCTTGGCCTTAGCCTTCTCCTGGGCCAATCGTTGCACCCGGGCAAACATCTCGTCAACACCTGCAAAATACAAAGATAAGGTCAGACGACCGGGTCAGGCGAAAAAGCAAAAACACAAGCAAAAAACAAAGGCAAGACTCCTAAACCTACATCCGTGTTCTATCAGTCAAGAATGGTCCCGGACCGCGGTCTACGGCCAAAAGCTTCCCCCCTTGCCCACGTTGGCGAATAATCCATACGCCTCTAAGGTCCTTTCGGTCAGCTAAACCGAGGCATGGTACACCACCTTGTACGGCCTTCCCCACCTAGGCAACGTAGCTAGATCGTCCCCAGCGACGAAGAACTACTCCAACTTCCACTTCTTATGCTGTGACGCTGGGGCGATCCACTTCTCCCTCATCGGCTTCTTGTTAATAGACCATAAAGAAGCTTCTGAGCGGGCGACGGAGAAGGTATGCCAGAAGAAGTCCGATCGGACCTACACACCCATACAGTGGCACTGAGCCAGGAAGCCCATCACCTGGACGTATGAATTAGGGATCAGCTACCTCAGGCCGACCCCCAACAAAGTCAAGAGGTTGTGGATAAACTAGTGAACCAGGAACCTAAGGCTGTCCCTCAGGTGATGCTCACTAACACCTACCCAGAGCCCTTCCGGCTTACTATGTAGGTGTTCCCCCGCCTTCGGGAGCCTGACCCCATACTCCTCTGGGATTTGATACTCTTCCACGATTGCCTCTAATCGGCGGTGGGTCAGCGTGGTAGGCATGTTACAGTCCGGGCGGCTGACCCGGTCTCTATACTCTGTTTCCCCACCAAGATCCTCCACTTCTTTCCCGGGGCTATTCCCCGCCTCCACCATCCACCTCACTGGGAGTTGTATCGTCCTCAGGCAGGTCCCTCAGTGGAGTCGCCACCTTACTATTGGGCCCCACTGCCTCCTGCAAGCGGGACCCACCAAGGTCCGTGGCAGACTCCATTACCGTCGTCTCATCCTTAACAACATTCACCACCTCAAAGCTCTTATCTTGGGCCATCTAACTGGATCTGAAGGAAGCTAAAATGAAAAAAAGTGAGGGTTGAAGGATGGCTGTGAGAACCCAGATATTTGAGAATGATTTAATAAATAAAAATCTTCCTTGTTGTTATTTCTCAAAGTCGAATTATGTTTC